>VZUA01104215.1:8696-19711 GCA_013401035.1 Horornis vulcanius
CTATTTTTACCAATACCTAGACCATCACAGCAACAACAGCTGCTAAGATGAGCAATTTTAGGGAACACTTTCCCCCATTCTGCAGCTGATACCTCCTAAACCTTTCTACTGGTATATGAAAAAGTTTATCCTGTATCCAGGAGCTAAAAGAATTGTATACTCACTGCTGAAAAAATCTTCAGAGGAGGAAACTACACAAAATTATAGCTCTATTTTTTTGCAAAGTACAGCTTTCAGTTTGTAAATAAGTATTTGGGCCTTGATGAGTACTGATTAATGAAGTTTAAAAAAAAACACACCCACCTCATACTAAAAAACCTCTTGACTCCTCCTTCAGCCATGCTTACACAAAGTCACATCTAATTTCACCACCCCCTTCTAAGAGATGACAGTTTCAGACATTCTCCTTTAAAGTTCAAAGAAAAATTGTTAATTTGTTTTTACAAAGTATTTTTTCTTCATCTCTACACTTCAGGGTTTTAGCCAAAATCCTCTCCTAAAAATTCAGCCCTAGGCTCACAAGCAACACATAAAATTATCATTTTCATTTCAGACAGTTTTAGTTAAGATGCTGAAAAGCAAATATTAGGCTGTTTAGCTACAGATCTTGCTATGTGATTAACCATACAATAAATTAAGTAGTGTCTTTTGAACCAGAGCTTTTTTTTGGGGGAAGGACTGAGGACACACATGAAGTGTGGCACAGAAATTAATTATTAAAAAAAATACAACCTAAAAATACATTACAGTGTAAGAGACAATGCTTTCAGAGATCAAAGCAGCAAACTACCCTGTTAACAATAATAAAAATAAATTCCTATTCTGGACTTTTAGATGCACGAGTTTTTGTCACTCATCAATACCACAGTGTCTATTTAGATCTTGACTTGTCTTTACTTCAAAAGGCATTCTAGAATAGATGTTTTTCCACCATTTACTGGATGGATTTAACACATTCTCACTTTTGTCTAGTTAACTGCAATATATTGAAAGAAACAAAGCAGGAATTATTTCAGAATAAAGGTGATAAAAGCAAATGCACACCATATTTAGATGATAGTTCTTTTTCACAGGAAATTTTGATACAAATGTTATCTGACATTAAGGAAACCCATTGTCCTGGTTACAGCTAGGGCACTTAGAATAAAGCAATGTAGAGAACTTTGTTGTACTGTTCAGTAGGCAAAACAAATGTGTGCCAAATTAAGCAACATGTTCATAACACAACATAATAAAGAACATCTTTATTCCTCCCTGTTTCCTATGTCATCTTTCTCCTTTCATTATGTACTGCTCAAAAATTTTAATATTTTTTCCATACCCATGACTGATTAGACTTTGCATTTTAGATTTTCCATTTAATCATATAAATCCTTCACAAAAATTTATATGACTAAAACCAAACTTCTGGTCTTTACCCATAAATAACTGACTAACATGCAAGACTGCAGATTAGATGATCACAATTCCCCTTTGCCTAAAATCTCCCCTTCCTCTAAAACACAAGACTATTCTAAAAGTTGGGGTGATAGGTCAGTACTTGTCCTCCACATCAGTGTTAAATCAAATACCTTTTCTTCATAGTCAAGGCTGCGTTTCACAAGTAACCAGTGGCACATAACACAGGTTTATAATAAGGATATTTCAATGTTTCCATTTCCTTAAAATTTTTTTAAGTACATTAGAGTTTTTCATGTTTCTTTCTATACAAATTCTTTTGGATATGAAAGATCCACACTATAATAAAATTCAATAATCTTGAGATCAAAGTATCCTGTGTTCCAAAGACTACTTCATCTTTCCCTTCTACATTTGGAAAACAGCTAAAATCTAATTATGGGAATATACACAAGCAGCAAGATGAGATCACAATGTATGTTATCTTTTTGGCACCACTGTGTCAACAGATACACTACACACAAACTAGTTACCAAATTCAGAGGCAGTTCTGTTACCTCTGGACTATGGGCACTTCATACAAAACTTGACAAAAATGCTTAAAATGCTTTTCCAAAAAACAATATTTAAAGTATTAGTTTCAAAATTTTATTACAAAATGCTTCCTTGAAAGTGCATATTATGTACAGATGGAAGATTTCTTGCAACGTTTAGTCTTCTGGTAATTGAATCATTCCAGATCAGAAAGAATATCAAAATTTTATTAGATTTAATCTTCAACTAAAGGTAATTATTATAAAATCAACTGGCTACTCAGAGAGTGACACAATTATATACAAAAGCTACACTGTACCTAGAAGATTCAAGCCAAGTACAAACTAGTGACTTCCACTACAGAACTGGTTTTTACAAAAAAAGGGGGACAGAGAGAAGGACATACTCTAAGAGTTATTACAATGACATTCAGCTTAGTCCAACGAGAGCATAAAACCTACATAAATGTATGTAAAAAACATGCAAAGTATTTTCAGGTACTGGAACATTCTCTTCGCATTTAGTAAATTTTCTATATCAACTACTTTTCATCTTATTTCAAGCGGTATTGGTTCCAACTTGGTCACAAAAATAAATTAAAATCTAATATAAAACAAGCAGCAGTTTATGCTTTGTTCTCATCCATCTTTTGGGATTCTGTTTGGTGGCTCAAAACAGCACATCATGAGATGGGAACAATAACATCAGCTAAAGTGCATGGAGCAGGAAAGACACACATGTTCCCAAATCTGTTATAAAGTGCTTCATCCAGGTGGTTTGGCACCTATGCTAACATTCCCAACAAAAAACATGTATAACTCTACTGAAGATGGAATTCTCTGAAAATATTTAAGGCTCTAGACAAATACACCCAGGATAGGTGGATTGTATCTAAGAACCTGAAGCATGAAATTAAAACTGTGTTCATGTCAGATAAGGAGCAGGGAACCAGCCTGGGGATCACAACCCAGGACCGAACAGTGTTACAAGAGCAGAGCAGTTAAGGGGACTAACTTTGAGTATCACGAATCCACTCAGGGAGAGAATCCAACTAAAATGATATATACTGGTGATTTTTAGAGACCAGCTTTTCAAGGGAGCTCCTGCCTGTGGCAAGGGCTTGGTGACTTGGTATTATCACATACTACTTAAAGAGTTTTGCTGAGCAGAAATAAACAGCATCCCCTCCAAATAAAAAAAGGCACAAACTCTAAATACAATCTGTGGGTCCAGACAAGTTCCGAAGAATAGTAAGAGCCAAAAGAAGATAACTACATTTCACAAGTACTCAGCTAAATAATGTAAAAACAGTGAATCTGAGCCAAATTTTGCATCCATCACATATTCACATTCCCATTTGAACTGGTTAAGTCATGAGCACAGGTACATATAGCAATATTTGCCACTACAAGAGTGATGACAATATCAGGCTGAGCTGGATATTTAGGAACACAGTCCATAGGCAGATAAAGATGAAGCAAGGGGTCACCTATCAGCAAACTGCAACTACTGGAAAAGGAACACAACCACAATGGGAGCAGCAAAATTTTTCTAGTGTCAGGTAACACAACAAGTTTGATATACCCATCCCAAGTCACCACTTGTTATTAGGACAAATTTCCTCTCCTCACAGCAGAGCACCTTACCCAGAGAGGACCTTCTCACAAGACAGGAGATTTCAAGACTCAGGTGAAGAAAAACTCAAGTTGGTCTGACACAATGCTGGCAACAGCCCTGCTCAGAACAGGAGGTTGGACTAGATGACCTCCAGAACTCCTTTTTGACCAATCCTTCTTGTACATATACATTTTAAAAGGGGGAAACACATCCATCAGCTGTATGGACAAGATGTACCAATTAACAGACTTGAGAGAAAACACAGAGACTATGAAACACCTGAAAGAAGACAAGTAAGGTTCTTTAAAAACACACAGAAAACAGGACAAGATCTCATGTAAGATTGTCTCCTCTTCCAGAACAGGATTGCAAATTCCTAATTAATCATATGTATTTCTTTCACATTTTAAAAGATGTTCCCAATACAGACATTCAGTCACCCCAGCCTATTCCAATGCCTAATAATCCAACATATAAATGAGATTTCCATTTATGTCTAACCTAAGCCTCCCAACATGCAATTTATTCAATTGCTTCTTGTCTGATCCAAATAATTCTTGCCCTATCTTATCTCACCTTATGTTAGTCAATATCAATATTAAAAACACATTCCCTGAATATTTTATTCTTCTTTCAAGGGATGTATTGTTTAAATTTCCCATTCTTTGCTGCATTTCTCTCAGCTCCTTCACTTGGCTTGACTACATCTGGCCACAGCACTCCTGCTAAGCCCTGCAGCTCCATGCACAACAAAAAGAGCTTTATTGGTCTCACACACTCAAGTTGTCAACTCAGATAAGCATAAAAGGAAACCATTCCTGTGCTAAAGCTTTACCAGTTCATATCAACAGCAGGCTCCAAATTCTGTATCTAGTGTTTTACTTGGTCGACCTTGTTGTAAGGCTACATTTTACTGAGTCTTTGCTTTAATCCATAGAAACCAGATGACCAAATCTATTCCTCAATCACTCTTAAGTTTAGATACAACTGGAACAATGAAATCTGAAGTTAGGAAACAATACCAAGGGCACAAATGGGTTTAGCACGCATAATTAAGAAGAAATCCCACTTTACTTTGAGACCTTTCAACTTACTTACTATATGTAATTAGCAAATATGACTGGAAAAGAAATTCAATTAATGTTCATACCATAAAACAATAGTTACTGAAAGAAGAAACACGTCCACAAAAAAGCCTCTTTTCACACTCCGTAACTTACAGAATGTGTAAACAATTACCATTCATTGCTAAACAAATGGCATGAAATTAAAGGAAGAATAACTAAATGCAGGGGGGTAAAAATACTTGCATGAGAAGAAGACCAGCAAGCACTAAGTTATTACTTAGCCGTGCAGACCAATCTAAAATAATTCAGCCAACTTCTTTTAAATCAAACACATGGACTGTAACTGCTACAAACATAACATACCTGTTCAAGTACATCCAACTTTAATTCAAGTTTACTAAGCACAACATCTCCTCCCCAGAGCGACAACTGCAGATCTGAAGGCTTCAAGTTCTTTATGTAGCGATTCACATAACTCATCAAAATAGGAGTTACATAGGACTCCAGCATTCTGGAAGATCTCTGTATTACAGGTCAAGCACTAGGAAAAGAGGACAAGAAATTGAGATGTTAGTTGTATATCCCCAGTCTAATTTTCAATAATACAACACTCCCATTGTTTGAACGTATGAAAACAATTGTAAAGATCATTTACAGTCAGAGGTTCATACAGTCACATATGAAGATAAAGTGTATAGAAAGATGCAAGCACATCTATTTACATTTACGAACTTCCAGGTTACATATATATATATATATATATATGTCNAACTAGTAACTGGCTCGTTCAAAAGCAAATGAAGAAACATAAAAGGTGACCGAGCAGTCCACCATGCTTTCACGTAGCATTTAAGTGACAGGAAAACTCCTTTTTGGAGTCATCAAAAGGATAAACTTTGATAACATCAAAAAAAGGGTAACTCCTAATTGATAAGAGTCCACACTAAAATATCGCCTTAGATGCACCTCACTGGTCTCAGCACCGCGTACAAGGCAACCCCGCCAGTTTCGTGCCAGCCTGAACTCCAAGAAACCAACATCCTTCATGAAGCGAGCTGAGGTTACGTTAAGGTCTGCCATCACTCCCATCCCTCCCCACATCCTTTCCCAATCCCCTGCCGTCCTGAAGAGACCCTTCCCCCGTCCCGTCACCGCCGCGGCTTCACCCGGACACCTTCACAAACCCGGGAACCCCGCGCCGGCACCTTCAGGACACATCCTCCCACATCCTCGCACGTCCCTCCCGCGGCCCCACGCCCCCTCAGGGCCCCTTTACCTGGCCCTGCACAGCACCCCGAGGCTCCGCGCCCACCCCGGGCCGGCCGGGCCGCGGGAGCGCCGCGCACGCAGCGCCTCCGGCAGCACCTCCCGCCCCGGCTCCACCGCTCGGGCGCTTCCGGGTTTCCGGGCGCATGCGCGAGCGTTTGGCGCGAGCGCGGGGCGGGGCCAGGCGGTGTCTCTGAGGGCGGTGGAGGTCACGTGCCCTGGGGGGGGCGGGGTTTCCCCGGCGTCCCCACGAGGCGGAGGGAGCGCGCGGGCGGAATGGCAGAGTGAGAGGGACCGCGGCGAGTGCGGTTGGAGGCGGCCGCCGAGGTCATGGAGTCCGGCCTCCGAGGTCATGGAGTCCGGCCTCCGAGGTCATGGAGTCCGGCCTGTGCCCGAACAGCATCACGTCAACTATACCATGGCACTGAGTGCCACGTGCAGCCTCTATCTAAACACCCCCAGGGACCATGACTCCACCACCTCCTTGGGAAGTCCATTCCAGTGAACGTGAAGAAATTCCTCCTAACGTCCAACCTGAACATCCTATGTTACAACTTGAATGTATATCCTCATGTTCTCTCCATTTTTTTTTTCTGGGAGGCAGCCCCAGTTCTCATCTGGCTACAGCCTCCTTTCAGACAGTTGTAGGGAGCAGTAAGATCATCCCTGAGTCTCCTTTTCTCCAGGCTTCACACCCCCAGCTCCCACAGCTGCTCCTCACAGGACTTGTCCTTCAAACCCTCCAGCAGCTCCATTGCATTTTCTGGACTCTCCAGTACCTCAATGTGTTTCCTGAATTGTGGGGCCTGGAACTGCACACAGCACTGGACACAGTCTCCTCCCAGGGCCACCCCCAGGCTTGTGAGCCCCCGCCATGGGGAGCTTGGGCATGGCGGGCTGTGGAGCACTGTGGACCCCTGAGATGTGCCCCTGCCTCAACCAGCCCCAGCTCCAAGGTTTGGTTCATGTTGTTATAATTGACAAATGGCCATGTAGGGCAAACCCCAGTGGTGTCAAACACTTGTTCCCACTCTGCTTAATAAAGGTGGACATTTTCTGGCTTGGTTTAGGGCAAGATTCTGCTTAGGGTCTCAATTTCACCATTTCAGATGTGAGAGGAGTTCCTGACACCTTGGGATGCCCTTGATGTTCTGCATGCCCAGAGTGCTTCTCCCTTCTCTTGATCATAGGGAAAAGCCATCTCCAGCAGCTCTGAGTCCTTTTGGGGTTGCTTGTGGCACTCAGAGGATGCCCTGGAAGGATGAGTTAATAGAATCCTTGCAGGCTGACATGTTGGCATATGGGTGATCTGGAAAGGAGCTGAGCTCATTTTTGTCAGGGAAAAGTGCAGTAAGCAGTGCCTGTGGGCATGGCTTTGATGTAGATAATGAATAACCTTTTACAAAGGCCTCTGATTTGAGTTTTAAAGGAAAGCCTGGGATATTCCTCTTGAGTTACATATTGCCCCTGGAAATCTGAAATCCCATAAATTTAGTCTGCAGTGTAGTTACGTGGCTGAAAACAGAAAAGACAACATTATACAGCATCTGAGAGAGCGCATGTGAAGCCCAAAGAGCATGTGCTCAGGTAGGAGCCTACCCCTATAGCAGTATGTGTATTGAAATCTGGCTGAGCTAATCAAGGTCTGCAGGCTCCAAATCCTGCTGGATTACCTGTCTGTTCTGCCTCTGGTGTACACATGCTGAGTTAACCGTGAATCAAACCTCATTTTGCATACACTATTGCCTCACTTGCTGTGCCATGTTCACTCATGAATCACAGCTCGTAAGACAGTATTTCACCTCCTGAAGAGTCAAAGCAGCTTGGACTGCTTTTCTTCTTACCGTGGTCACCACTCCCACAGCTCATACTTGAGTGTGTGTTCAACCATTCTTCAGTACCTGTGGCCTGTTAACCTATGGCTAAGAGGTGGTAGCAGGCAGGTGAGGGACAGGAAAATTGGAGCAGTGGCAGTGATCTTTAATTAAAGTTGTGCTTCTGATTGAACAATTTCTTTAGAATTAGAATTCTTGAAGAATCCCTTTGCAGAACTGCTACACCTTTCTGTCTCTCTGCTAGAGTGGTGGGAGTGGTGAATTTTTCTGCTAACACTTTTCAGTGCAAGCCAGCTCAGAGAAATAATCAGTGCTAATGGAAACAATCTCATTTACAGCATAGCCTCCCCATAGAGTTGCATCGACACAACATAGGGATGTGGCAACTGGTAAGTGTAATGTTGAAGCACACCCTAAGCCTGCATCAAAAGCCCTTATTTCAACAGAAAAACATTCCTCTGTTTCTTTGTCCATTATATTATTACTTTTGAATGACATATCCAGTCAGTGCTGGAATGTTTTCTGAAAGTAAGATCAGTAAATGAGAAGAAGAGTAGGAGGAAAACATAGTGCTCCTGGTAGCTGCGTGGCAGACCTAGCAGCTGAGAACAACTCTGTAATTTTCCTGGCAGTTATTAGCATTTCATCATAGCTACCTGCATCTCAGTTCTAGTTCAAGTATGTTGACATCCTGAATAATTTATTTCCTATAGTAGGAAAAAAAATAGAAGAAAAAAAAAAAAAAAAAAAAGGAAGGGATCACACAGGAATGAATCTTTGAAGGAAAGGAGATAAATTAACTAAGAGTAGCTGGAAAGGGTTGTAAAGATCCCTGATGTACAGAGGGATGTGAGCTGAGTGCATAGGGAATTTGCAGGTAGTAGACAGGTGATGTGCAGTAATGAACTTGGGCATACTGCAACAACAAGGGCACGTCTGCTAGAAATGTCAGCTCCTTGAGCTAGTCGAATTTATTCAGTATTTCAACACTTCAGTGAAACATGTAGGATAAATATAATTAAAATTGTAAATCTAGTGGTATGCAAATCTTGTTCAATCATATAACTTGGGCAATTGTGAATTCCTGAAAATCTATCAAAAGTAGATATAGTTTACCTGGAGGTTGAAAAAGTGTAAACAAAATGGTGTCACTTTTGTCCAGACATGAAAAAATAGCTCTTCAAGGAGGTCCTCAGGAAACATATCAGAATACTTTTCTTCCTTGATAAAAGTCTATCAATGTGTTTCTGGCTTCAGTGTTTCCTCTTTTCTGCAAGAGAAGTAGGAACAATGAAATACAAAATGAAGGGGAAATAGAGTTTGTTAAGAAATGAGGAAAATCTAGAAAAGGTAGAGACAAGGAGTAACCTGCAAGATTGGGGAGTCAGGCTGAGTAACGTAATCACACCAATGTGGCTACATACGTTCTCCTTTAATCTCAGCAGAATGGTTGCTTTTATACAGTTTAACATAGTTTACAATACAAAGCAATTCCTCATTGGTGTACAGCACACAAGAATGTTCACACTTAAGGTGGCAAAATGCTCAAACCAGCATCTATTCTAATTACCTTATAACTAAACTACTATCTTTACCGCATACCTTAACTAATTTCTAACTGCGCCACAAATCTAAATTTTAACTGCACCACTCAGGCCTGTCCCTGGGCCTAGGCCAAAGGGGGCCCAGGCCTACCAGGTACAGGCTGGGCCCAGGCTGGGTTGCCCAACCTAATTCAGGAGCATATCATGCTCCTGCTCCCTAAAAAATCCTGCTACAGTAGAGGATGATTAAGTGGCTGTTGCTGAATTACTCGATCGTAGAATAATTGGGGTTGGAAGGCACTTCTGGATATCACCCAGTCCAACCCTCCTGCTAAAGCAGGTTCACCTAGAGCAGGCTGCACAGGATTGCATCAAGGACAGTTTATATGACCAGAGAAAGAAACTCCACAACCTCTCCAGTGCAGTCTGTTCCCTGGGTTCCCTGTCAGCCTCAGAATAAAGTTCTTCCTCATGTTCTGTTGGAACTTCCTGTGCATCATTTTCTGCCTAAGTCACTGTTGCCCTCATCCTGCTGCTTGGCACCACTGGGAAGTGTCTGGCTCCATCCTGTTGACACCCTTCCTTCAGATGCTGATAGACATTGATAAGATCCCTTCTCTGTCTTTCCTTCTCCAGCTCTCTCAGCCTTTCCTCATCAATGAATTGCTCCAGACCCCTAATCAAATTCTAGCACTCCACTGGACCCTCTGCAGTACTTCCTTGTCTTTCCTCATCTGGAGACCTCAGAACTGAACACAGCACTCCAGGCATGGCATCAACCAGAGCAAACTACCTGAGGCTGCAGTCGAGGGGACAATCAAAGAAAACAGACATCTAAATAGATTTTTGGCCTGGGCATTTTGCAGGACGTAAGACAATCTGAGGTTATTGACAAGAAGAGTTGAGAGACAACCTGTGAAGATCTTTTTTAAGTGGAAAAAGTTTTTAGTCCTCCAACCTCCTTCACTATGTCCCTCAGCTAACACTGAGCACTTTAACCAGGTTACTGAGCAAACCATTGTCCATGTCTGTTCCAGTGCCTCCAAGTACAGCAGCATGGATATGGGCAACTGGTCCCAGAAGCCTTCAGTCTATTCATGCAGCAGAAACTGCTGGTTTATGACTCTTTAGAGCCTACTGAGGTGTCCTGTAGACAGCATGAGACCGATAGTGTGAAGGAGTTCGTTGTCATAAATTATCAATACTAATAGAGATATTTTAGAAATACCTGTGAGGAAAATAAAAATTACTTAGCCTTCTTTCTCCCCTCCTGTGCTAAAATATGGATTAGTTGATTTGTAACATTTCCTGTTGGTCCCTTTTCTGGTTTTAGTACAAATGATGTTTGTAGTAAATGATGTAGGATATTATAGATAAATGTAAAATACAATGTATAAGTGTCTTTATATCATAATGTATAAGAATAACGTATTATAAACATATTAAGATTTGCCCTCTCTGTTTTACTGGGAATTTCCTGAGCTCAAATTGACCAAAAATATGTATCTTCTAATATTTTTAAACATTAAAAAACTACATCAGTGAAACCAAACAATATAAATAAATCTGTTTTACTATTAGAATTAAATAGGTTATTGGTGATGTCATGTTACCTAATTATTAAATCATAAACAGCAATCAGAAACTGGGAAACAAAAATTGCCATGCCACTTTCATTACTATAATACCCCCCATGCTACTATGGGGTTATTTTTGAGTTGACCAAAATGCACATAGATTTGAAATTTGGAAAC
>VZUA01104215.1:54156-77554 GCA_013401035.1 Horornis vulcanius
CTGAATGTTGATGGTAACTTCCTGAATATAACCTCTCAGTAAGCACTGCAGCCAAAAGGGATCCAAGGGATCCAAGAGCATGCATGAAGAGCAAGGAAGACGATGTCACTGCTACACTTAGCATTGGTAGGACTCATGATGGCCTACAGTCCATTCTTCATGTTTTCAACCCGTAGAGGATGCTAAGGGATTACACAGACTACGAAGAAGAGCCATGGGACTGATTAAACTACTAGAAAAAGTTTTATAGCATACTCTAAGAGTTTCATGTGTTTTTTTAGAAAAGAAGAGTCTGAGAGTTGAGATGATAACAGACCATAAATATCTATGGAAGGAATATGATTTTGATAAAGAAGAGTTAGTCTAGCAGACAAAGGCATAATAATATTTAATTGCTGGAAGCTGAATTAAGAGAAATTCAAAATAAAAATAAGGCTCAAAAATGCAAGGGCAAAGATAGTTTTTCCTTGAAACAATTCACTAAGGGTTGCTGTGGGCTCTTCATCACTGGAAATATTTTAATTGAGATTGGCTGCTTCTCTAAACTTGTGCTCCAGTTCAAACAGGAATAAATTCAGGGAAGTCCCATGGCTTGTATTATAAAAGAGGCAAGCCAGATGATCACAGTGGCCCCTTCTGACTTTTTTATTTATGAGCTCTGATATAATCAGACCCTAGCACAATATAGCCATAGGCAAAAACACTTCCTATTCATCACAGATTATTATAAGAAATGTAACATCTTCTCATTATAAATCAGGCAGTACAGTTTATGGTTGCATTAATCTGGTAAAACGTAACTCTAGTTTCATGTGTCCTTCGCTCATTACCTTAAAAAACCTCAAAACATTTACCCAGCTCATCCCAACTATTCAGCGTAAAAAGTGTTTAAATGTTGAGAACAATGAGTTCAGGCTTCAGTACTGCTGAGCTGTCTTTCAGTAAGAACACACAAAATGTATCCTAATAAATGAGCAACCCTAAAGTAAACCCTGCATCACTATCACCTGGATGTAACTACACCTAATGTCCCCTTGATCTTTGCACAGAACTCTCATTGCCTACACAGCAAGAGCAGTAAATGGCTCTAAGGGGGTAGATACTGTTTCACAAAAAGGTTTAAGACAAACACAGGCAGCAGAGTAGTGCTGATTTAGTAACAGAATATTTTACGGCAAAGAAGGTCACAAATTGGCAGTATTAAAGGTTTTATTTTGGTTAGTTGACAAGTGCGAATAAATGCTGTACAGAACAGGTAGTCAAGCGCCAACAATATTTTTCTTTTGAAAATGTTATCTTCACTTCAATCTTCAGTAGAATATCATCAGTCAATCATAAAGCTGGCTGTTCCAGGCAAATACTTTTACCATTACACAATCCTGTGTGAATATTGGGTTCACACAGTAGAGACATAATCCTGCAAACGCTGAAGAAGACAGTATTTTCTAATCCAAGAAGAGCCCATTTCACCTTTAGAGATAGGAAATTAATCCTTTCAGAAAGTGGCTTTTAAAATGAGCTAAATTCCTATTCCAGATAGACTGCCTTAACTTTATTTACAGAGCTGAACCTTTTGTTATTGGACAGAAAGACAGACAAACAGTTTATCTCCAGCATATTTTTCATGCACAGTCCAGACAGTATCTTGTGACCAGATTCAGAGAACAAATAATTTAAAGTAATGTACAGCTTCTAGAAACTAGGTATTTAAAAACCAGCAATGGACTTGGTGCTGATTTTAAGCAGAAAACAGAAAGGAGTTTGGTGGAATACCATAAATCCAGATATTTCATGTTAGCCACTGATTCACACCAGCTAAATTTACCCAAACCATCCCAATCAGACTCTTTTTTGCTTATTTTTTTTAAGTTCATCAGGAATTAGCTTATTTTTTTAAACTATATTTCTATTATTCATAGTCACAACAAAAGAAATTTCAAAAGAGCTGTGGAGTCTCATTAATCACCTTTTCGTCAGAGCTAGATCATATTTTCAATGATGGGAAGTAGTTGTCACAAAATATTGCCACAAAATATTTACATGCTTATCATCAGCAAGTGGATCGACTTAATGAGCCAACAAGCAGCAGCTTGTGGATGAAGTTTAAGTATGCTGCAGGATTACCAGCAGAGCTCAAAATGAGTAACATCTTCTTTTGTTTTTTCTCTCTATCTTTTTCTCTTTCTGCTCTTTCTCCCCCTCACCTCNCTGTATCTCTACAGTAACACACTCCAAATCTCATCCCACTTCTGGCTGCCTATGAAATTTCCCACTGGCCTCTCCTCTAGACATACCTCTTTTATTCCTTCTGTGTTACGTCTTTTTCTTTAGACTGAATTATTTTTCCTCTCACTTGGACGCTTGCCTAATTTATACTACTTGAATTCAGCTTAAAACCATGGAAAGCAAAGTCAACATTTTATCCTCTTCCTCATAGCACACAAATGTCATGGTTTGAGTTGTACCTTCTTGTCTTTCATCCCCAAATGGGTACTTAGGCAAACAAAATTTACAGGAAATACATTACTGATAGACCTAATGTAAAATTAATGGTTTTGGTATGGGCATTGCTTTTTGGTAAAGGAGTTGACTTTGTGACTTTTTTGATTGCCAAAGATGCATGGGTGGACTTGCATACACCAATAACTTACAATCACACTGTTGTGCACTATCAGGAGGAAAAAAATCTGTTGGCTGAGAAAAGAAATTAGACAATGTATTTCAATCCCAAGGAAGAAGTAGAAAAGCAACCTAAATAAAGGCAAAACCCCTAGAAAGAGCATCTATCAGAAGATGAAAGAGGAATGCCAGGGATATTTTATGATTTATAGCAGTTCTGCAGTTGCAGGCTGTGATGTGTGAATGTGATGTGTTTTCTCAATAGGAAAAATAAGTGCTCCAAGTTGATCCTTAAATAAATGTATAAAGTGCTGAAAAGCATGAGCACAGACTATGGCTTGAGAAGTGTAAATACAGATATGAAATGACTGCTCTCAAGTGCAAGAGACTGGGAGATAGAACAATGAGAATGAAAGTATATAGTGCTCCTTAAAGAGTTTACTGTCTAGTGAGGAATAAAAAGGAACATACTGTCTTCAGTCCCTCATTCTCTCTTTCTTTCTGCCTTTTATCACATTGCCAAAATTGTTTGCTTTTGAAAAATAATTACAATTTTTTAAAAATAACCCTCCTTATACCTTAATACGTTAGTTCATTTCTTCAAAGGGCTCAGCAAACATTGCTAAGCCTTCCTAACAACATGGCTCTAAAAAATTACTACGAGATTGAGAAACTGAATCCCGGAGATGAAATGACTCAACCGTGGTCTCATATTTAAAGATTTTAAGTGATACTGTTGTACAAATAATGATTGTATTTATAAACAATGCAATTAAATGGCTGATAATGGAATCAAAGGTGGGACACAGGATTTGCTGCTTTTTCTAATGTTGTGGGCCACCAATCCCACTGTAAAAATTGATCTAATAAAGTTTTTCTTCAGTGTGTTCTTACTTTGCTATATGAGCCTCTTATCAATGAGTAATCAACTCCTGAACTATCAGTTTAAAAAGTTTTACATTATGTCTCACTTGTACTTTTATCAAATGGGATCTATGATCCATAAATCATAGATCTTGGAGTATGTGCTTGTTGTATGTTGAAAGTCCAGAGTCATCTAAAGAGGTTCAAATACTGTTGAGTGTTCCATGAGTCCAGCAAAAGAACATGATGGTCTCCTCAGCTTTCTGACTAGAAAAATGTCCTTATATTCAAAAACTGCTTCCACAACTGACAAGTCAAACTGAAAGAGTGAAGACTGCTAGCTCACTCAGAGAATGTCTCTTATTTATATCAAGGTTCCTTTCATAATCAAGCTGAAGTGAATTTAAGGGACAACCTGAGTCCAATTTGCTGTAACTACAAAATGTACATGCTTTACTTTCTCTTTAAAGAAACCTCTAAACCTGTGAGAAACTTGCAGAAAATGGGATTTTACAACACCCTCACTCTCACCTCCCCAAATAGCTGAGGTACAGGTTTGCCTCAGTATAGCAGTAATAGGCAAAAATATAGTTTGTAAGAATACATCAGAATATGACAAATACCGTAGAATATAATAGAATGCATATAACTATGTATTCCACAGTGCGGGTAGTAATGTTTTCTGAAATTATGTTCTTCAGCTGGGTCATCCTCATACAGATAATCTCTTCTACAATTGTGTTTTGAAGATCTCAGAAAGCTTTCCCAAAAAAATAATTATTTGTAATATGTCTTACAGGAATATTTTTGTATGTGATGGCTCTGCATCTTTGGTGACTTTATCAACACTGCTGGGCATACGGGAAGTCAATGGGAAGTCATGTTTTTCTGCTAACTCACAGAAATACCAAATTCAACACCAAATTCAACATTCTGGTTTTGGAACACTCCCTTGAGGACATTGTGACGGTAAACAAACGAATGGATTACATTCATTTCCATGTTTTTTCCCTGTCTCTGACAGATAATTCAGTGTTCCACACTAAGGTAAAATACGGTGGCCAAAATGCAGCTTCTTTAATGCCCTGCAATTCACCAAGAAGCTTTGGGATAGATGCCAAGACTTTCAAAATCTTGAAGCAAATGCAGAGACTGATACCCAGAGGTTTAAATAAGAACACTGAAATTTTTAAGTATCTGGATGGGGACAACACTGTCACAGAGCAGGAATACTCACAGCCCAGCTGCAAATGGGTAAAAATTGCACTGAAAGCTATTATCTTGGGTGTATGGGACAAGAACTCCCAGAGTTTTCTTTCCTCCTCCCCAGGCTAGTAATAAAAATCCCACAGAACAGAAAAAGTTTCTTTGAGTTTGAATTTTAGATGTTAAAAAATATCTATGTCACTTTCATAGAGCACCTGATGAATTAAGTCTCAAATAACATGAAAAGTCTTATATAACCGAGTAATCAGTGGACTCAATTGTTTATAATATGCCAACAGTAAATGCAGGAGGAATTTATAATCATATTTTCATGGGGAGTAAGCCAAAACCCTTTCTGCAACTCAAACAAACTGCTTCACTTTTTCATTTTGGACAGGTTTAAAATGCAAAGAGAAATGACAACATGTCAGATAAATTCCTCTTGTGGCATTTTCCCCATAAAGGTGACGCAAAGAAAAGTCAGAAGATTAGCTTGCTATGCCCAGTGTATTTACAGTTACTGTACAGGTGGATGGTTACAATAGGCTGATGACAAATTCTCTACAGAAAAAAAAAAAAAAAAAAAAAANAAAATTGCTTCACTACCTACATTTTATATTCTTCCTGTCAATTCTCTGCTTTTTTTCCCCTCTTCTCAAAATGCTCTTTTCCTTCTCAGCATATCTCTCCAGCAGACTTTGTTTTTCTCTTATTTTCCTGCCTATTTTAGACTCCCTCAACAATGGAAATTAAGTGGGGTTGACTGAATTTGTTCAAACACAATAGAAATACAGTTCCAGAGTCTGGAACTTAAAGACAGATTTCCCCTGACTGATGTCTACTGTTTTGAGACAATATTTTAGAATTATTTCTCAGATGTTTCTTCTTCAAGTGAAAAGGTCCCATTTGCAGCAGGGAAAGACACAATATCTATTTCATTTTCTTGCTCTTCCTCAGCTGCTTTTTCTCATTGACTTCCTCCTTCCATCTTCCACTCATTCCCATCCCTGGCCTGAAACTTCTCTTAAAAGAGGCTCCAGTTAGGATTGTGCTTGAGCACCCCAAAAACCCAATCCATGACCTGCTAAATGTCCCAGAACCAGCAGGGCACTGTTCCTGCACTGGCTCCTCTATGCTGATTTTGGTGACATGGTAGTGTTGTGAAAAGCCTTCTCCTATCTTCCAGGTTGAGACAGAAGCTGTTCTGGTACGGGCAAGGAGAGGAAAGCAACTCTCCCTGGAGCCCAACCAGGCCCTTTGCCAGGGAGCAGGACAGGAGCAAAGGGCAAGTCCCTCCAGCACACGCTTGCTGCCTGGTGCAGTGAGGTAGGAGAGCGCAAGGGCTGATGACAGGAAAGTTTTTTTCTCAAGGTGCAGCAGTCTAGCTAAGGAAAAGTAAAGAAGTGAGTGGTAAACCAGATACTTGCAGCCTACTGAGCATTTTTTGGAGTCCTCTGCTCAGTATGGTCACCTGATACCTTCCTGATCTACATGTGAGCCCTCAAATCTCACACTCCTGCCTGGTTTGGTTTTGCTCATCACGGGGTTTTTGTTTTGATTAATTCCTTCTTCTCTGGGTAGATCTTGACACTTTGGTCAGCCTATTAGTGCCCCAGCCAGCCCTGAGCCAAAACTAACAGAAGTTTCATTCCTCTCCCATTAATTTCTGCTCACAAGAAGGGAGAAAGGGTTGAGATCCCAGGGACGAAGTGGTTGAAACCATTCAGACCAGGGCACAGCTATAATTTCTATCTGTGAATGTGGGTTGCAGTGGAGAAAATCAAGAGGCTGTTTTTCCCAAGCCCTGCAGAGCAGTCTAGGGCCAGTCTAGGGACATACTGGAGAATGTTCTCTTCACATGGAAAAATTTCACAGATTCCTACAGACACTGATTCCTCTTCCACAGTCCAAATCCTGCTTTGGTTCAACACCTATGTTTATGCCACAGCTTTAAAGGCCAAGATCTTGACTCAAAGTGGTGCAAGATCTGCCAGTTTTTTTTCCTTGAATTCAAGGCAAAGAAACCTTTTCTGCACTTGGGCAAAGGCACTTGTGTTCAGTGATGAGGCTAAGAGATTTGTGCTTGAAACATTCTTGGTAATACAGCTTCAAGATGCTTGGCACAGCTGAACTCCCGTGAAAGAATCTGATGCAAGAAAACAGATGAAAGCTGCAGCGTGGTTGAAGGGAATTGCAGAGATTGGATTGAAGACAGGATTTGGCCTCTACCACTGAACGTTCATGAGGCCAAACATGATATGGAAACTGTTTCAGTAAAATGTACTCCACAGAATCAACATGCCAGGGAGCCTGAACAGCTTCATTTATCACTGTTCCACTGCTGGTGCTTGTCTTTACACAGGGTTATAACTTTTTCCATTAAATCCTGTATATGACCCAGAGCCTCTATTTATTTCTAAGGATGCAAAAAGAAGATGTTTATAACCAAATCTGTGTATAATGCTATTTTAAAAAGAGAGCTGTATGTCCAAAACCCTTCTGACCAGGAACATATGAGTTTGAATGTTTTTCTGAAGCCATTGAGAGTAATCACAAAATTGATTGCTACAGATAGGTGTGGTGAAGAGGAATACTAAATGTTAAAAATACTGTCTTTAATACAGAAGAGTGTCTGAGGCAGTACTCTAGCTTTACAAATATGGACACAAATATGGAAAAGTTCAGACTCTTTGCTATCACAGAACAAAGCTGGTGAAGGATGTAGCTGCTTTTTCACTCTCCATCTCCGTGATTCATTTACCCTTTGTGTGTTCCTTTAAAGTAGCCCAAATGCCTCTGCTGAGAAGAGTTTTCCATGGTATTTTTCCCATACATTTGTTGAAGGTTGTTCAAAAAAACATTTCACACATACACAGTTATTTTCATATGGAAATCTTCAACTCATGAAATGAGTTCTTTGCTTTCATATTCAGTGTTTATTCTAGCTACACATTTTAAAAATGATGATAATGATTTGCGCCACTAAACAAAGAGCGCGTTAGTATTACAAGCAGTCATTTTCCATCCAGCTAAGCTTTCTTTGGAATGTAGCTGTCAATTTTTCCCTTTTTCAAACCCTGAAGGAAGTATCCAAATTTATTCAAATAAAAGATCCAAAATCTTGGACTCCTTAGAGCAAAATAAGCCAGAAGGTGGAGTTGCAACTGTAATTAGGATCCCTTCAGCGCCTGAGGACAAAGTCTTTAGCTAACTAGATGCATTCCACTGCTACCAATGCAGTCTGTTCATGTTTAAAAATGTTTATTTTGCCCTATCAAGTCATAGCTCTCAATGTTATTGACAGATATAAGCAATGTGTGCATCCAATAAACATATGAAAAGAATCATTGAAAACATCCCTTTCTCATTGGTCCAACATCAGGTTCAAAGGATCTGTTTCATGAACTACTAGCTATTCTCTTATTTGATGTAAATGCGATAAATTTAATGCTTATCCCACCCTAGCAATAGTTTTAAAGTTGTTTTAGAATTGTACATGTACTTAGAATAGAATTAATCAGATCAATTTTACATATGAAAATTCACAAATTACAGAGGTCAGGGAATTGTTGCGATCAGAGGAAAAGCCAACCTTTGAGCAATTCAGGTTATAAGCAGGCTGTCCTGAAAAGAAATGGTATAAATACTACAAGGCTACAGTGCCATAAGGACATTTCCTTCTATCAGCTTTCCACTTTTTATGCAATGGGTTCTGGTGAGAGTCTGCTTTCAGCTTCACTTCCACTTACATCTATTCTAATATGTTCTTTGCTACAAGTAAATGCTACTAAAGATGGAATAAAAGGCTTTAAGACTGTGAGCTGAGAAATACAGCACAGTGTTACTCTGCCTTGCCACTGTCTCCACTTTTTTAGTTTGAAATGATTGGGGAATATTTTTCATGGAATGAAAAATCTTTGACATCATACATTGCACGCTCCTATCAAAATGTAATCAACAGAGCTGAAGAGTGACTGACTCAATACCATAATAATTAGCAGTTGTTTGAAATGTGAAAACATTGCCTTGTTGTAGGCACTCAAAAATATCAAGATTTTTCACTGTCATTTACCTATTTGACAAAATTCATGCCACAGATCTGAGATAAGCTGTTTGGTTGTAAAACTAGTGTGAAACCGGGCCTACAATAAAGAAACTGAAAATCATAAATTATTTAGATAACTATGAAACAATTTTATAATTCTGTTATACTCCACGTGTACTCAGCTCCTCCAAAGGCTTGGAGGTTCTGCATGTGTGCATGCAGGAGTGTGCACGTGTGTGCACGTGCACTTGTGGGTCGTATCTAAATGGGCTTCTCATGGCTGGGGAGTTTTTTAATCTAGAGTCACATACCTCCAAAAAGCTCTTGTACACATCTGTCCCTCAACTTAAATGAAAAGAGCATTCTGGCCCCTTCAGGAGCAGGAGGCTGGAGACAACAGAGGATGCGACCTGGATGGTGACAGAGCTCGGCAGGAAGCAGGCTGAGCTTGGCCAGGATCCCCTGTGGCATGTGGGGGTGAGGAAGCCAGCTGGTTGGATGTGGGGAGGAGGGGGCTTGGGTGTGCATGTGCCTGTCTTCCCTCACTGCCCTTCAGGAGCAGCAGCCAGGGAAGCAGAGCCCTGCCAGGGGCCCAGGCCGGAGCAGCACGGCTCTATGGAATACATGCCACGCTACAGACTCCGGCTTGGAAACTCTGAGTAAGAAAAGTGCCTGTTGTTTGTTTCTGCTGCATTCAGAGAAACAAGATTCTGAGTACATGCTTTGTAAATAAACCAAAGACATTCTTGACTCCTATCATCAATTTCTCCTCATAATGGAAAAAATCCAGCAAGTTTCCACTCTGTGAATAGGGGCAATATTATAAGCATGAACACAGGGCCAAGTCAAGTGTTGTCCTCACTTATACTGGTACAACCCAACTCATATCAGTGCAGGGAAAATGGTTCCTCTACAGAAGACACAGAGAGATACTTTCTCTCAGATTTGAATTTCCAAACTCAAAAAACTGTATGTGGAGGGATCAACCGTGCTCATTCCTCTGGCTGGAAACAAAGTTGTGCTTCCAACAAAGTGCATAGAATTTGATTTCTCTGAAAAGTTTTAATTTATGGACCAGCGTTTCTCTAGACCTGAATGTATGGAGTTAGTTTGCTCAAATCCCTTCTTCTTCAGCCTTCCCAAATGAAAAACAGTTCTCATATCACTGTACCAGGCTGCCTCATGAGGAGGAGTAAGACCTGACTTTTTCAGACTGAAATTCTTTGAAGTCATTTGGGTAACATGTAGTGGGCACTCAGTTACTGATGGTCAAAAGTAGTTTCCCATAAGTGTAGGTCTTTGAAAAATACAATTACATATATTTATATTAAATATATACAGTAATGTATATTTTTATTATAAATACTATAACTGGAGGGAGAGATAAAAAAGTTCTATATGGCAAGCTTGAGTCATGCACGGTTCATGAATAGTAATATTTTTAAAAAGATCTTGGAATAAGTGTAACTGCTGGCCACATACATCCTTTGGATTGGAGTTTATTACCTTTTGACAATGCATCTTGCATATCAATGCCATATTACAGTTAAACACTAGCAGAAGCCTTGATATTTCCCACCATCTGTTTAAAAGTCACCTTTGAAAAATCACCTTCATTCCAATAAAAACATTGCATTTAAAGTCTTCTAGCTTTTCCTCCTGGGATACCACAATGAAAAAAGTGCATATGGGGTTGAGTGCAGCCACTCATAAAAGGGGTTAAACTGTGTAACAGCAGGCAGGGTTGTACCAAGGGCATTCATGTAAGGGCCACCCTGATCACATCTTGCAGGAAGGCAGTGAGGAGAGCATAGAGGAGACATTTAGGGCTGGACTAAGCAGACTGCCCACAAAGACTTTCACTAACCCCCTCTTGTACAAGAGAAGTCCTGCAACAGTAGGGGTCCTGACCACTGCACTAGCACAGGTAAAACAGTTAAGCTAATGATAACTAGACTGTGAACTGGAAGATAGTCTTGTCAGTCTTATCACTTCCATTTTCAAGAACCTGTCTCTTAACCCAACTTCTTGCTTGGGGTACCTTGCAGAAAAAGGGCAGCAACCCAGAAAGCACAGTGACCCAAGTGGTGTTAAAGAATGGCCAGAGGAAAATTTGTTGGTTGCTGCCTCTACAAAACTACAGAAGTTAGAAAGACACAAAAGATGTCACCATGTACTGGAGAGGAAAAGAAATAACATCTCTAAGAAAGACAAAGTCTTACAAAGCATTTGGTCTGTAGTTATAAACAAAGAGGGAACAATAACCCAAATTAAAAAAAAAAAAAAATCATTATTCTAAACGAAGTTGACCTTAAAGTCCAGATAAAAAATCAGAGTAAAAGAGTGATTGTCCTTCTGGTCTCATGACTTCTATGTTCCTGAATGTGTGGTAACAGATTTAAGAAATAGGAAAGGATAGGTTTTTTTAAAAAGTAGGCAATTAAAGTGAAAGCAGGAGGACGTGGCAGCAGATGCATGGTATGTCTATGACTCACTAGCACAACAATGAGTTCTACATATCTCTTTCTGGTAGGAGGTTGTCCAGAGATGAAGTGTAGACAAAGCAGGGAAGGAGATTGAAGTCAAAACCTGAAAGAGCCCTTCAAAAATCGGTAAGGGAACATAAAGAGGAGTTTCCAGAGGACTTGTTAAAAGAGTTGAAAGAATCGCAGAAGACAGAGTTAAAAGAGTTGAAAGAATCACAGAAGACAGAGAAGACAAGAAATAGGATTACAGGATTGGGGGAAGGTGCTCCAATTGCTGAGAAGAGAGAAAAAGCATGAAGTTGGGAAAAAAGTCCAAAAGGAGTATGACTTAAGCAAAGGATATGGAGATAGGGATTTACAAGGTCTGAAAATACTTCAGAGATACAGACCCCACTTACCCACAGGGTGTTTGTGCAACTGATGAAGTGCAAGTCCAGTTACACCCCTGCCTCAATACCTCCCAGCCAGCCAAGGATTTCTCCACTCAGCTGGACTGATATCCACTTCCCAGCAATGGAAACCCCACTGCCTGCTGGGTGCCCCAGTCCCTCTTTCTCCCACCCCAGCTGCTCCTGGTCCCACTCGCTCCTGTGCACAGGCTCTGGTGCTTACCCAGCCCTGCATTAAGCCCAAGTAGAACTTACCCAACAGAGCAAATAGTTTTCCACCAGCTTAGTGTACTATTAAGCAATACTTTAAATAGCAAAGAAAATACATGGGATGACATATGGAGACACTTTCCCACAGAGGCATTAAAGGGAGTTTAGCACAGTGCTTAATTTCAAGACGGATGAGTATCTTTGAAGTCTGTAGCCCCACCTTTACTACTGCTTGCAGTCTCAGAATACCAGATGGAGAGCAGGATGGATATATAGAGGCCAGTGTTTACTCTGAGCAACAAAATAAAAAGGCTACAATGCTTAAAAGATTGGAGATGCACAGAAGCATGTTATTTCCGCATATACTAAAATCTATGCAAATTGAAATAACAAGTTCTTGTCACACTGTTAAACCCCTTTATGTTTAAATCGAAACAATGCGAATACATCAACCAGGTGTATTTGGTCACAGCCATAACATAACATAACATAACAAATCATAACTGTGGAAACAAAAGCTGTATCACAAAAGACAGCAGCACAAGGCAACATCCAGTTATGATAGGCTGCCTGGCAGTCCCTGCAACATCCAGATTCTGTGGGATCAAGGTTGGGCTTTGGGCTGCATGCTGCTGTAAAAAAAAAAAAAAAAAANTGCATGCTGCTGTAAAAAAAAAAAAAAAAAGCTTCTAAAATCTTAGAAAATGCTTCATTCTAGCAGCAAAAAGTCCTGTTTGGTCATATATACATAGATTTAGATTGGAGATGTAGAGTTATTTATTCTAACTATGAAATTGTCATTGCATTTTATGGGAGTAGAATAGAATGTTAAGAGTCCTAACTACTGATAGTATTAACATGTAATGTAGTTATTCTCCACAGAAGGATGGAATTATTATAAAGATGAAAGTATATGCGTGGAGGCAGCTGCACACGGCAGTAGCACATTTACAGAGAGATAATAGCCAAGACATACAGGGACACCATTTTTATTCCTTCCACCATTTGTGGAGGAAGGAATAATAGTGCAGCATTTCACTCTCTTGGCTCTGTCTTCGATCGCAGAGAAATCACTGATTTTAGCCATATCCAACTCACTTTTCAGCCTTACCTCAGTGCTTACTGTCAACATTTGCATTTTCAAGACTTTGCAACCTTGCCTGTTCATCACGAGCATGGTAGGATACACACTTGAGCTCAAAAGGCCATGGTACATGCGTATGTAGCAGAAGGAACTATTTATTTGGACAATTAGGTGACACTTGTCACTCAGCTTTCTGACCAGGGTTTGGGAAGGGCAGGCAGCCAGGGTACACAGGCCGAGGGCAGCTCTGTCATACCTGTGCCTGGGTTGGGAGGGCGTGGCCATGAAGTGGTGCTAACCCAGTTTGTTCAGGTTCACAGCACTTTTGTGGAGGAGGGAGACTCAAGGGAAGCTCTGATCTCCCCCGGCTGTACAGCCCATGCACCTTGCCGTGTGTAGAGGGCCAGCCTTCCCTGCTGCAGACAACATGTAGAGAAAAAGGTCTACAAAATTTGTGGAGAAACCACAGCCAGGATGCAGCTGAGCCACTCTTGATGGCAGAGCCAGGGAGGAAAGCAGGGAGCTGAGCTCCCTTTCGCAAAAAACTCTCTGGAAGTGAGAGTGATTCCAGGCAAAGTTGTTGCATGTTGCTGCTGGTCCCTCACAGGGTTCAGGAAAGCAGTCTTTATTCTTTGTAAATAAGCAGGATTGCACCAGAGAATTACCATCAATCTCACATCCACAGGAAACACCCAAAAAGGCTTTAGATGCTGTCTCACATCCAAACACTGTTGACTACAACAGTGGAGCTGGTCTAGTTTCTAACATCCTGAAACACAGAGCTGGACACTGTCCCACCCTACTGGCGTGGGGAAAGGACTGTCCTGTTTGCAGTAGCCTGGCTTGGCTCCAAGAACCCCACATTGGTGTTAAATCCCCAGGGAAGTATTGGGGGTCTGAGGGTTCAAGGCAGGAACTTCAGGGTAGGTCTGGTTGAGCTACTCATCCCTTGTACAAAAATTGTATCATCTGCCTTGGATAGCTTTAGTATTGCTGATATTTGAACACAATCAGAGAAGACAGGCACAATAAAAGTCTTTGTAACAGCTTTACGTGAGAGAGAGAGGCCAAGCCCATCCTGCAGGTATCACACAAGCAGTCCTTAACTACTTCTCAGGGGGTCAGGTTTTGTCTTTGATTAAGGTGAGCAGGAGGATCTCACCAACAATAACCTCACCTTTCTGTGAAGCAAGGCAAGGTAAGGAAGTTCACAGCTCTCCTGGCCCTACAAAAACATAAGGTACTTCAATGCAAAGTGGTATTTAAAGGCAGCTTAGGGCAGAAAAGGCAGAAGACCCATCTCAGAAACCTCAGATGGAAAGTGCATGGGCAAAATACAATCACTTATGCTGATCCACTCTCATTGGCATGCTAAACTCTTTGGAAAAATTATGTGGGATCTTTGTCATGAATGACAACGGCTGATTTCACATCTTATCCCGAAAGACTCCACTAAAGATCCTAAGGAATTTCTTAAGTAACCACATATGTTGAACTGTTACTTATCTTAATGAAAAAAAGACAGTCACTTAACAGAAAGATATCCAGAGATGAGTTCACGCTATGGATTATACAATATGGATACACACACCCCCACCTCAAAAAAAGAAGAAAAAAAAAAAGACAATTCTAATTTATACAAGCACAAAATATCCATCTGAAAATGCTAAACGTAATTGTTTCCCATAATTTGAAGGAAGTCCTGGCTCCACTGAAGTCATGGCAAAACTCCCATTGACTTAAAATCAATCAGGACTTAAACCTTTGCCTTTAAGAACATGCCGAAATATTTTTAAATTTTCCTAAAAAAATTTGAAAGAAAAATCTGCTTGTATTTAAAAGGTTTGATGCCAAGTTTTTTCCCAGAGTGAATTACTTCAGCCTTGATATAAATCTATCAAAATGGATTTAAAATATGTAAAGATGAACACGCCCTTACAGAATAGCCCTGCTCTCTTCAGCTCAGGTTCATGCAATAGAACAATAAAGTGAATAAAGGAGAAAAGAAAAAACAACAGACCAAATAATATCCAACCTTATGAATATAATCTGCAATTTAGAAGTATTCAACATACTGTTATCCTAAGTATTTTATAGGAAAAATTTATTTGCCCAGCTTCAATTTTATTTAGGTTCCCAGTGTTCAAGAAAAAGAATTAATCTATTACCTCATGTAAAGTTAATTAATTGCAAATACTCAATCTGATTTTAAAGGCACCTTTTGCATTTAATTTAATGTCTTGGATAATAGAAGAAAGTTGACAGACTTTCAACCTGTCCTTGTATCCTGTTTTTGGCAAATTTAAGAGCATTGCTTTAAAGACAAAGTATAAAGTCAGGACAAACATAGAAGTATCAGGTCAACGTCTTCTAAAATGCAGGAGATGAAGAAAGATAATTTAAAGATTTTATTCCTTCCACAAATTCAGTTGAAATTTTCTAAATCTGTTCTGTATTTGACAATATTGTCCTGTGGAGATCAATGAACTAACTGTGGTTAGGTGTTAGATTATATTGAAAATTCTATTTAAATAAAGTATTTGCATCCTTTCCATTGTAATGTTGATTCATTTGAAGTAATGCTAATCAAAAAAATTTCTTCTGTACTTTCACATTTAAGTAGAGAAACAGCTAGTGTCTTTTGACTCCATCTGAAAATTAACCAAGCTCCTAAACTCAAAATAATATCCAAACAAGTTATGCAGTTTTCCCAAATGCATTTACACAGCTCACTGATCATTGCAATAATAGTAGGACATGATGGCAATACAATTTTGCTGTATTAGTTACAGGGATACCAAAAGAAAAAAAAAAAAAGGCTCGGTACTGCAGAATGTTGTAGAAACGATTTCTCTACTTTCTGATTATGATTAAATCTTGGTGTGCTTTGAAATCCCTAATGTGTAATGCAAACCAGGATTTGGGGTGTTAGGAATGCATCCCCACCCTTCTTCCAAAACGCTCTGTAAATTATCATCTGCAGACCCCAAATCCTTGAGTGGAGGGGGGAAGGAAGGAGAGGAAGGCAGGGAGTGGAAGAGGGAGAGGAGGGGGAGAGAGAAGGAGAGAGAGAGAAAGGAGAGAGATTAGAAGCACTTTTCACCTCTTGGTCCCGTCAGTGTGCTCAACGCCGAGAACCGTGCTTCAAATCCGGTGTTATCGTTAGGCCTGATTCAAAGGAAGTGAAATAGTCTACTGAGAAAACAGTGGAAAAAGTAAAGGTCCTGAAGAAGTAAGTGCTGCATGTTGAAACGTATGCATGTCACACCCCATTTGTCTTTCATATTGAAGAATAAAGCAGCCTGTCCCGCAGCAGTTATTATACACCATATTCTTTATTTTAAAAATGCAAGAAATTTGGCACAAAGAACAAAAAAATCAACTGATGAAAAGCATTTATGTCATGGTTTAAATTAAGACCTTTGTAATGCAAGAATTACATCAGCAGTGGGCTTAGCTTAATGAAAATAAGACAGTGTTTTTAAAGACCACGAATGAACAAATCCCCTCTGCTTTCTGAAAGAGACAAAATGCAGATATAGACAAATAGACAATTTAAGCTGAAATCAGAGCAAATCACACTTTGATACCTTTAGGAATTACTGAACTTTCTATTCCACTGACAATTCTGGATCAACGAAGTCAAGCGAGAAGTTATTTTATATTCACATGTGGAATATTGTCAGGGGATATTAGGTATTACAAAGTCTCTTCGATACTGTCATTGCTTGAACTTCTGGTTAAGATTAATTGAAATTTTAGATTCTTTTTTCCTTTGATGTGTTTTTGTTTTGGGGTCCACCTAACAAGAATTAAAAGGGCAAATGTTCTACATTATCAACTACTTAAAATGTTTATTAGCATATTATTTTGATATAATGATATTTAAGGATTTAATAAAAAATAATTCTGACTGAGAAGAATGAATTAATATGAGCCATTTGGGGCTACTAGCAATGATGTAGTAATGATTTGATTAATGTGAAAATCTACGGGTGGAGGTAACAAAAAGGAAGTGAAGTCTCTGCCCTTTGATGTGTATTGTTTGATATAAACTTCTGTCCTCTATTCTTTGTGCACGTTTTTATCTTTATCGGTCGGCTGAATGGCTTATGCAAATATAAGCAGCAATATTTTCTGATGCAAAAGGAGCATTGTAAGGCAAGATAAAATAGTGGTTTCCAGTAGAGATGAGAATAGAGTTAAAAATCTAGACAGAAAACTTTCTACTGTAATAAGGTGAGTATAATTATATATTATTTTTATATTTCTATTCTGCATTAATGTGACAGGAAACTGCAAAGCAATTGGATCAGGTCCATGTTTTGCTGCTATTGATGACAAATGCAACTGGTTCAGCCACAAAATATCATACATGTTTTGGGTTTGTGTGTTAATGTGTGTGTCTCCAAATGTATGTATGTGTTATCTATCTTCTAGAAAAATACCATAGGCAACTGAAAAAAGTTGATTTAATTATCTCGCTCTTCAGGGGGAAAAAAAGGGCAATATTTCAATACTCTGTTACTTTTTGTGTATGAACTAACTATAAACTAACCATCCACATGTTGCTAAATGAAGTTTTATATTAAATATTTGGGTATAAAAAGAAACGAGATGGGCATGTACAGCACAGAATGAACACCAATATTTATATTTTATAAGCATGTTATGTTCATGTATTGTTTCTGAACAATGTGATCAAGCCACTGGCAGTACTTAAGATGATGACTATTAATTAACACTTTGCTAGTCAATCTGGTTTAAAGATTTTCTGAAATAGTTATGAAGAATAAATTATTTCTCATCTGGGCAAAACTATCTATCCAAATCTTGAAAGATCCTTCAACCTAACATTTCTCTATGTGTCTGTTGGGTTTTCCAGGAAGACAGTCCGTTCTGTGATAAAACAAGCCTTGTTCTCTGTGTACCATCAGTAATGAAACAATGAGCAGCGGAGGGCTTCTTTAAAAAGTTATGGCAGTATTTTAGAAACTAATTGCCATCTTTCACTTCCAGAGAACTTCTGATATCTGCTTAATTTTGAAAAAGTGCCGCTAACAATTCACTTTCATTTTCCACTTCCTTTGTGGGAATGAAAGGGTAAAGGAAAGGGATGAGGAAAGACAGGGCCTGAATCTGTAGCCAGAACAGGTCAGCAGCCAGGGCTGGTGCGGATGAGCCCTGCTTGAAAGCAGCAGCTGCAGGACTGGAGCTGATGCTAAAGGTGATCTGGCATGCACGAAGGAAGGGAGATAAGAGGGTTGGATTTGCTGCTCCTTTTATTTGTGCACACACACACACGCACGTTTCTTATCGATCAAATACAACCCTTCCTCTCACAATTGGTGTCTCTCAGGGAGGACTCAGAAGGCTGTTAGGAGTCTGCCCACTCCTTGAAAAATGGCATACAAAATACACAGTGTTTACCAAGAAACCCCTCCCTCTTGCTAAGTATTGTTTTCAAGAAATTTAGGTAGGAGGTAATGAATCAAGCTGTATAAATTGAAAAAAAACAAAAACGGGGTTTCTTCCAAGAATTCTTTTCCCTTTGGTTTCTGTAATGTCATGCCAGATATCTTGTGCTTGCATCATCTGTAATATCCACAATCACCAGGAAATAAAAGGGGTCAGTACCTACCTTCCTTGCAGCAAAAAGGAGAATAATATGCCAGTATTCTTTTATTCAAGAGAAACCCAGGAAACAGATGAAAAGACTCTAGTATCTAAACCATGGATCACCTTGAACAAAATCTGATGCCGACACTGATGTTCTCTGATGGGATGGCAGCTGTGAGCTGGGGGGGCAGGGGCTGGGGTGGGAGGCAGAGAAGGTTGGTTCCCTTCCAGGATTTCCTCCCCTTTCGTGCGGAGCGGTGCCTGCGCGCTGCCCTATTGCCGTAACACTACGGTCCTTGGACATGCAACAAGTAAGAGCAGCCTTTCTTGTTGGGAAATCAGCTGCTTCTGTTCTGCCAAAGGATTGACAGATGCTGCTTATGAAGAGATAATGTCTTTTCACCCAGTCACTGCTAGGTGGGTTTGAGCATTGAGCTGCTCTCCTGCCCTGCTGAAGTTTCTGAGCTTTCAAAGCACTTCCCCAGACAAAACGGGCACCAACATGAAAAACATTTGTACCAAGGAACTCTTTCTTGTGGGCAAAGTTCTGACAGCTGAGTATGCCAGGCGGGATCCTGAGTGTGGTGTTTCATGCTGTTGTTTACAAAGCAGATATTGCTTGCGATGCGCTAAATCAAACCAGCAGGTCTTAAAATGTGGTCAACAAAACATGATTTCCAAAGAGCTGGCTGCTCACCTGGCAGTAAATTCCTTCCTTCTGCTAACTGCAAAATTGTATTAGACACAGACAAAAACCTATTAAAGATTTTCCTTACATTAATTTTCTTAATATTAATTTTCCATGTCGGCAAGGGTTCTCATTACCGCAAATATGTTATGCAACTGCGTGGCCAGATCTGCACCGCAACTGCTATCTATTAAGGTATAAGCCACATCATGAAAATATTAAAGGATGTCTGCATTAAAAAATGACTATCTCCTGTTTAAAGCAGATTTATATTAATAGGAATTCTCAGCCTAAAGTGTTTTGGGAAAACAAGCAATCCCTAAGAAGCTTGGTGTGGAGCTAATGATCGCAGGGCCCGATCTCTGGGAATGTGTGTGCTCAGCAATAGTTCTATCAGAGGCAGGAGCCATGCAGAGTTCCAGGGCTCGCTCCCTGGGATGACGGAATCTGAGTTTGCAAAATGGCTGCGCAGGCAGCCCTGGGAGGGTGAAGACTGCACCTTGGTACGAGCCAGGGGGAATCTCACGGGAGAACCTTATCTGAACACGTTCACTTCTTTTCCTAGAATACGGCAAAAGGTGCTACAGCTTTAGACTTCAAAGTCTCAAAAATTATTTGTGGTTAATCCACTTCTTTTACAAGCCCTAACAAGAACTCTGCCCATGCTGTAAAAAGCCACTAATAAGACTATCTTGACTCTAGAGCCCGGCAGACGCTCCCTTTGATGAACAATCAGCACCACCTTCCCCAGGTGCGTGGTCAAATTACAATAAATGATAATTAGCAAATTAAAGCTTAAACAGTCTTCGTGGCTGCTTGAAAGGGAAAAATTGGTTACAAATGCACTTAAGTATTGCTAAACTAAATTTTATTGCATCATAGATGTGTGATTTTTTTTTTTCATAGAAAAGTCAAACTTTATCCTTCTCAACATCTAAGGTTGAGCTTCATACACAGATGCATACTTACACGCAGGCAAATTTTTGCCTTTCCATCTCCAGTGATTTCAATCTTTTAATTTGTAATTGTCCTGACACATTCCTGCTTCCATTTATTTTAATTGTCTCGGATTGTGACTCCTATTTGGAAACTGGAGCACTTGAACTAATTCAAAAGTACTTTCTGAAAGAAATATCCTTCTGTGCAGCATTTTGTAACACTGCTGTTGTAACATATTACAAATTGGTGTTGTCAGACCACCATAACAGCGACCGTCACTTCCCTGCTCTGCCCTTCTTAAATGTTTACTTTACCCTTAAAAAAATATATATCTAATTAAGCCTCATGATCAGCCTCATTGCATAAATAAGTGTGAGTTGCCTTGGGTTTCTAACAAGACTATTGAAGCACAGATGGGTTAAATGAGTTGTTAAAAGCCACACAGTAGCTGCATTTTTATTGTAAGGGCTAGCTTGAAGAGTAGCTTCACTGATTTAAAATGTGAACAAAGGAAAGAGAATCCATATGAAAAACAAATGAAAAAAATCCACCCTCTGTGGACAAATTTCTGCTGAAAAGGATATGCACAGTGATCAAAGCAAATTTTAAAGAATGAACGTCTGGAAAAAAAACTTTAAAAGATGTTTTAGTTATAATAACGCAGTTATCCAAATGTCAGTGAATTTGATCAAAGCTGATCTGCAGAGCTCAGGTTTAGCATTAGGTGAGTCATTTTCTTTTATTAGTGATGCTTTTTCATTCAAATGGGTAAAAAGGTGAGAGTTTGAGTATGTTGAAGGTTTCATTGGCTTACAGTAGGGACAGACAAATGAGGCCCACCTAGTTTTACAATCTGGCCCACAGCTACTTTGTTTTTAATAAAATGCAGCATATTGAAAGGGCATGTCTCAACATGTCTTGACCCATCCAAACTGGATCAAGATGGAGAGTCCCATATTGAAACCAGTCCACTCCCAGGATGGGGCCGATTGTCCTCAGGGCTGGGAAGAGCCACTGCCTGGCCATGGGGCAGACACCAGCCAGCCTTGCTCCTATCTGCCATGCACACATCCCTCCCCTGACTGCTTTGGGGGGAATATGTTTTCAGGTTTCAGTGCTGCAGGGCGTGCTGGTAGTTTATTTGACCGTCTTGACCAGCTTTTATACTACCACAGACTGTCTACATTACCAGTGAGAGCAGTGTGGAAACCAGAGTGGTGTTAAATCCTCGGGGGCAGTTTGTAAAGCCCATCCAATTTTGGGGCAGGGATTTTCTCCTGCCTAGCACTCCTAGCACCTGTATGAGAACAGTCCCTGGGGCTCGCCAAGAAAAAGGAATAAGGCACTGGACAAAACTCTAATTTCTTCTCTCATGAACCCTGAACAACAACCATCATTGCTTTGAGCAGAATTTCAGGGTGCCTGTTCTGCTGCCTAGCAGAGGAAACACCTCAAAACTAGGTTTTAAAATAGAGTCACCTTCCTAACCATCTGTATATTGGCTGGGACATTTTAAGGTGCTTGGGAGCTTGTTAGGACATTTAGACAGCAAACTTTGAAGACAAGTTTGGGTTTCTTGAGCATCATTGGGAGGATGTTTACTACAACAAGACCCTCCTGCTCCATTAATCTCAATGCTATTAGAAAAAAAACAGTATTAATAGAAGTGCTAAAGTTGAGGGCTTAGGGAGCTGCTACTTTTCACAGCTTGCGACTGAAACTGTGCAAATGCACTTTACAGAGCGTTCTCTCATCTGCAATTTCCTGTTGCTGAAACCTGAAGAATTTTAGTCAAACCAGGTTGCTGCCTGCAAGTGGCTGTGAGGCAAAGGCCAGTTGAGCACAGAAGCTCCCATGCTATTCCCTCACCTGAATCAGGATTTTACAGTGGGGCTTTTAGGGAAATTAATCTGTTTTGCCCCAGAGTTTAGAGAGATAACCAACTGCATGACAAGGTGTCACCAACCTACAGTTTGGTTGCTCTGTGGTGGCAAGTGTTCACCTGCACCCTCTTGCATACAGTACCTTGTGGCAAAAAACAGGTATCTCATTCCCTGTGGGAGAGGAAAAGTGAATCTGCATTTTTGAGAGGGTTAAAGAATACATTAGAGCAGTTTCTGGGCAGTAGCTGAGGGGCTGAACTTCCACATCCTCTGTTTTGCCTGCAGTAACTTGTTCATTTGCCCACATCCTCACTCCCCAGTTAGAAAAGCCTGTTGAAGTAGGCAAAAAAGTGCTATCTATGTAAGGATAGACCTAGGCAAAGGAAGCAAGGCCTTTACCTATAGCCCTCACTCCTGTGTCACAATCCCAGCTCATTTGAACTCACTGGGTGATTTTAGGGAACTGAACCTGTTGTGCACCCCAGAAAAGGACAGGACCACATGACTGCATTGCAGACTAATTTTTTGTTTAAAAACTTGTTGTGTCCAGAATTTGATTTAATTAAGAAAATGAGACTCAGAAAAATGTGAAGTGCCCACAGCTGAACTACTAAAAAATCTGTTTTTAACCTTTTTAATGGGAGTTTGAAAATACGAATCATGACAAAGCTGTGGTTGTAGCTTGGCAGGAACATTACATGTGATAGTGTGAGTGGCCACATACCTCCTAATGCAGCACTAATTTCAAAACCTAGTTTTCATGAAATAAAATTAGAGGACAATAGGTGCACAACGAAAGAAGTTGGTGAGGATCTGAGTCAATCACAGAGATTTGTTCAGTCTTATATATAGCTGAAATCCCCTTGAATGGTTCCTTGTCTTCCTAGAATTTTTCTGTTGTAGCTTCTGCCCAGGATCGGTCTATCATTTCCTCCGTGGAGCGGGAAAAGAAGACCACAACATGGAAATGAAAGGCAGAGTCATGGGGTGCTTGAGTGCTTGAATGATTCATCCCAGCAGAACCAGCTCCTGGACTAAATCAGCACTGGGTTTACATTGTACCCCAGCCAGGCATCCTTTGAAGGGCTCTGGAGGTCACGGCACCCTGCGGGCAGGTGCACTGCATTTGCATTGCCCTCGCAGGCAGCCTGAGCGTGCCCGGGGCTGGAGCTGCCCATGAATCCCATCTGCCATCACAGCTGGGCCTCGGGGCCTTCTGGAAGGGCCCCTGAGGGTTTGCCTTCCCGCCACCCTCCTCCCCATCCCGGCGTGCCGGCAGACAGGGCAGTGCACAGCCAGCGCAGCGCTGGGAACCACAGGGCTGCTGGAAGTACTCATTAGGGCTGTCCCCAGGGCTGTCCCCAGG
>VZUA01104221.1:0-23619 GCA_013401035.1 Horornis vulcanius
GAGAGAGATGTTGATTAGAGGGAACTGGAGCCTTTGAAGTCAAAAGTCATTAAGTACAGTGAAGTAGGCTGGATCTGGATCATTCAAGTTAATAAAATGAGGTAATTAAATTGGGCTGCCCTTATGTGGAGGGGCGTTCTCCTTATTTAATTTTATTGTATTTCCAGCACCTTTTGTGTCAGGGAGGGCAAATACAGCAGGTCTGAGAGTTATGAGGGAATTTTTGTTTAGATTAATTTACCTTCTGGCGTGTTCTGTTCACTTGAAGTAGTTTCTTGTGAAGTGAAAGCAGAGTAAGGATACAGAAAAGAGAAAGTGACACTGAGCCTATCTGACAGTGTCTTTTTGAAGCAGCTCTTCTTGTTTCCTCTCTACTCAGACTTATAATTCTTTCTCATGAGTATATTTTACCCAGAGCTTGAAAGTAAACAGCATAGACTGCCAAGACTGACAGAGTCCTGCAGGAAGCAATTCAGTATTTTTCTCTTTGCAAGGAAAGCAGCCAGGTGGGTTTTTTGGAGGAAGTAAGCCATAGTAAATATCTTTCAGATTAAAAGTCCCATTTATGTGTGAGAATGCTGTCTAGATTTTGTTTTGGGGGTTTTTAATAACCTGAGGCGTTGACTTCATCGTGGAAAACTCTTTCTTCAAGAATCTCAGAAGGAACAGTGGTTATAAAACAGTTATTTCAATGTAATAAGAAAGAAAAACTCAAAACTGTTAAAATTCTGAGCATTTGTGTTTTTAAAGGCAACATTTTAAAAAGGATTTCAAACTTTCCCTTGTTTTGTATCAAGCAATGTCTCCCACCCACCAGGCTGGGGTTTGTTGAAAAGGTCCCTTCTTTACAGCCTTGCTGTTGGGTCCCTTGCTGTCCTACCCTGACACATCAGTGTCCCACACAAAGGAATGGGTAGCACTTGGTGAGCCTTCCTGCCTGGAGGTGAAAGCCTAACTCACCAGTGCTGAGCATCCTTAAAAACCAAAAAAACCAAGACATCTTCACCAGAACTTGCATGTTTAGTACTTGGAAGGCGGCTGTGTTTCAGTACTACTGATACTAATAATGATGTCAAAACAAGTCATAGTTACAAAATTGCCATGGTGAAACTAAGTTTATTTTGTCAATGTTTTAAAATAGAAGCGTGTTAAATTTCCACTATCTGAAGAAAGGTTAGCTACAGATTGAATTCAATTACATGGAAAATAGCCAGTTTACGAGTAGAAAGGATGGACATAGGCCCAAATCACAGTGTTGGAATGCTGGCTGTGGTGCCTTGAGGTGACATCTTGTGGAGGAAAGAGCTGGCAGACAGGTGATGAGCACTCCTCACCTGTGGGACTGCGGCACAGCTTGGAGTCATGCTGATTTCTCCTGAAGTTACTGAATGCTGCCATTGATAATGCTGTTAATATCTGAATGTTCTGCTTGTTCTTTGGGCCTCGACTAAAATCAGGGATGTAGTTCAGTCTCCAGTTGAATGCACTTCCCAGCCTGATTAGCCATCCTTAAGGGTGTGTTCGGCGCACGTTGCAGAGAGACTCGCACCACTCAGTTTGGGTGTGTCCTTTGTCAGACCTGCTGCACAGCAGCCTTGGGCTTGTCCCATAGTTGGAACAGGGTTGATTGTGCCCTGCTGCCTGCAGTGGATGATGCTAAGCTGAACTGCAGAGGTGTGAGTGGCACTGGGATACCTCCCTGAGAGCAGCTGTGTGAGTAGAACAGAGCTGTAGTTCACTGGCTTACCACAGCCTTGAGCACAAGGTCTGGTCCTGACAAGAGTGTTTTACTCTGCTGAGCCTGCTTCAGTGGAAAGGTTTGTTACATCAAGTTTTGCTTAAGATTCCTTGGGTAATGAGGAGATTTGCTTTACAACTCTCAGAGTGCTGTGCAGCATGTAAGAGTGTGCACACTGCGGTGCAGCACTACAGCGTTTGAGCCATCACTTGTGTCAGTGGAAACTCGCCCTGACAGCTCATCCAACTGTGGCTTGTTAAGAGGGTGGCAGTGCTAGGTTACATGCCATCCTGCTTCAAGCAGAAAGGGAGAGAAGTAGCTGGAGAAAAACTAACTGGTGTGTTTTATTTAACATTTTGTCTTCCGTTCTTCTTGCAGGGTTGCTAAAAATCCACTCAAATCAGTCTAGTCCACAGCAGGCTGTTCTGACAGTTCCCAGCCAGCTTAAACAGCTCGGTGTAAACACAGCTTCTGGAGGTGTTCAGACAATACTCATGCCTATGAACAAAGGTAAAGGGCAGAGGAGGATGACAGATGGTGTTTGAAAATCTCCTTTGACACAGGGTAGCACTTGGTCACCTTGGCATAGATGGTCCAAAGTAGAGATAGAAGAAATTGTAGCAAGGAATTCATCCCTAAACTTTGTGCTGCAAAAAGAGTGTGTTGCTTCTGAAATTGTTAATTTGTCGCAGTGTATGAAATTTGATTTTCTTTTCTTCTTTGTTGCCCCCCTCCCTTTTTTTTTCTGTTCATCTGCAGTGCTGCAGTCACTTTCTACCAGCAAAGTTTCAGCAGTCACAGCAGCAAGTACAGTTGTCCCAAGTCCCTCCACGGCATCCATTGCCAAAGGTAAAAAGGGATTTCTTAGCAAGACAAGTAGTAAAAAAAAAAGCTGATGCTGCTCTATGCAAGTAACCTGACTATTGAAGTAGACTCCATGACTGGGGGTTCCTTTATTTCCATTATTAGTAGAGTTTAAATCAAGTTAAAATGACACCTGGGGCTAGGAATTAAAAAGTGACTTTCCCCTCAACAAATCCCACAGCATGGACAAGTTTGGAGAAAAATAAGAATGTTCTAGAAAGCTACAAGGAGTACCTTAAACACTCATTGTTCCAGTCCATATTTGCAGAACTGCCATGAGCAACAAACATTCATCCCCAGATCCAGATGTACTGGAGGTTGCTTTCCAGCAGCACTAGATGCAGACAGCACGTGTCCCTGTGCACACAGAGGGGAAAGAGATACACAAAGAATAAAGCATGGGGCAGAGCTGACCCACCTGAAGTCCAGTTCTGGCAGAGCTGTCATGTCTCTCTCCATCCCAGCTGCGTGACCAGACTGCCTGGTTGTTTGGGTTCTGCACATCTCTCAGTGCTTCTGTCTCACCAGAGTTCTGTCCTAGACACGAGAAAGTTCACATGTCACAATCAGTGATATCTTAAAAAAAGTTGTCACTTTGAAATGTCACTTGTTGTTAAAACTTTGTAGCTTTCTACCCAGCTCTTTGTTTGCAGATTGGCCAGGCAGTTTAGTTTGTATCAGGCAGTCATATGTAAAACAGCAACAATTGATTATGTAGGTTTTCTGACAAGGATGAGATGTAAGCATGTGGAGATTTGCAGGGGGAACATGTTCTGATAGGTCTCTTGCAGCAAAATTGAAGGTCAAATTTATTCACACTTAGCAATGAGAATGCAAACAATACATGAAGGGATGTTATGTAAGACCTTTAATGTTACTGGAGTCTCACAAGACTGTCTGGTACTTTTATCAAGCTGGCTGTACTTTCTGTCTTAAAATGTGTTCTGTTTCTTTGAAGTTAAGATGGAGCCTGATTCAACAGGACAAAACTGCAGTTCTGTGGGTACCCAAGAAAGCCAAGCAGCAGTTAAAACAGAAGAGAGCTCTGAACTTGGAAATTACGTCATCAAGTAATTGTTCATTTCTCTATAAGGATTTCTGATCTTTGAAGTGCTGGGAGAATGAGATGGTTCTAGGGATGCGTGCAGTTGTGTTACTTTGACCTAGAAATACAATATAAAATCTGTCCCATACACTGCTGTATCTCTGCTAATCCTGTTGGGTGGCATTTGTTTCAGACAGTGTTGCAATGTTTTATTTATGCATGGATTTGTAGGCACAGTTCACAAAAGGGGAAACATTATTTGAAGATTTGCAGTTGTTTTGGGCTTTGTTAAAAAGCTGCTGAAATATCTTTCTCATCTGCTTGTGTAAGTCCCATTGCCATTGCATGTCCTTAGTCAGGTCTCACTGCCCAGTGAAATGCAGCTCTGAAAAGGGGCATCTGAAATAAGTAGAACTGTCTGCCTTCTGGACTCTGAAATCTTAAGCTCATATACTTGTGTAGTTACTTAGTATGAGGGCTGCTTTGCTTCAGAATTAGAATTAAATAATAATGAGTATTCAATCACTGGATGCTGTGAAATCCAGTGCCTTGTTTATGATGCTTTTGCAAGTACTTGTTAGTGTTTTTTCACCAGAACTCAGACTGCAGAATTTTCTCTGCATATTTCTTGGGGGGTGTAGGATGTCTCTTCTGCTCTTGATGCCCCCAACTTTTCAGTTTCTGTGTTTTGTAAAGTTTTGTTATCTCAGTGTATCCCTGCAGACACTGCCCTGATGAAGAGTGTATTTAAGAGACAGGAATAAATCTTCAGTCACTACACACTGAAAATTATGCTAGTTATAAGATAACTGTTGGAAAACACAGTTCTTGACAGTTTAATTAATAGACTATGGCTGATTAAGCGAAGTCCTGTAAATACAAAGTTTCCTTATGTTTCCTGTGGGGACAGCCTGCACTAGTTGCCACTCAAAGTAATGTTGCAGTTTGTGAGATAATGCAGGGATTTTCTCCAAGCCTGTCTCTAGTTTCTTGAGCCTGACAACTGCAGCTTCAGATGTGGATGCTTTGGCAAGAGGAAGGGCTGTTTGAAATACCTTCTCTAGATTGGGGTGTAACAGTTTATCCTCACACTGCTATTTGTAATGCCTTGGAGCCAAAGGCTTTAAACCATGCAGTGATTTTGAAACCTTTTACATCTGATCCATTGCTTCCAACAGCAATCTTCACTCTGATTTTTTTTTATCCCTTGCAGCATAGAATATTTGGAGAACATCCAGCAGCTTTTAACAGCAATTGTGAAGAAGGTTCCATTAATTGCTGAAAAAAGTAAGCAGTAAATGAAAAGGCTTTGCTCTGTATTGTCAGTGTCTCAACAGACTGCCTTGCATACTCTGTAGCCACAGAAGTTATTAAAAGATGGAATGAAATGAAGCCATTCTCCGGGAGAGTTTACCCCAGGGGTTATTCTGAAGATGCCTAGAATTAGGTTCTTCCAGTAAAGTCAAATATGTTGTTAGCAGTTAAAAATCTTTCATCTGTTTTTTTTTTTTTTTATTTCATTAGAAATAGATTGTATTTCTTTGCGTAATGGCTGCAAGTAGGTCTGCTTTTTCTTGGTTTCTCTTTAATGGATTTGCCTTTTTGCTTTTTTCTTTTTTTAAATTTAAAACTAGGGTTTCATCGAGCTGGCAAATACAGTAACGTAGCTCAGCAGTGAAATGTTACTGTTACTGGGGTTTTTGCCTTCTTTTTTAAACAAAAGGGGATAATTTGCAGAGAAATATTTTAATCTTGTTTGGTACTTTATTATTTCATTCCTCTTACTCATGTACATAACTGAAAATGTATCAGCTTTCCCTGGTAACTCATGCGCTTTGAGTGAGTGGTCCTGGAGTCTGGGTAGAGCAGCCCCTCTCAAGCAGAGGCAGCCAAGAAGGAGTGAGAGGCACAGTAAAGCTTTCATCACATACAGCTCTTGTGCTTTTGCCAGGAAACCTTTTCACTGTTTCATTTTTTATGTTGTAATTTGTTTGGGAAAAAAACCTCCAGTTTTCCAAAGGAAAATACTTTGACTAGTAAGGCAGACTTACAGGTCTATATAATAGAGGGTTTTTGGGGAAAAGAGGCTTAAAACAGCCTATAGCTACAGGTTCTGTGTGTATGACCAAGAGGGAGGCTGGTTTTGCATTCAAAAACCAGTGTCAGTCTCTCTTGGCAAGAGCACAGCACTTGTAAGTATTGATTGCAGTCATTGAGCCTGTGAGCATGAAATGTATTTCCCTCTTCCTCTTTGCTAAATAACATCAAATCCAGAATTCATCTTACATCACTTACTGAAAATTTAATAGAGTTTTTGATTTTGTGTTTTTTTTAGGTGAGGATGTAAGCTCTTTTTGTGCCAGTTCAGTGGAACAGTATTACAGCTGGAACATTGGGAAGAGGAGGGCAGCCGAGGTAATTCTCTTCTCCAATGTTTCATAAGCAGTCACTAGGAACACAAGAAGGATTTCAGAATTGTGGAACTTTCCTTGTTGTTTTCTGATTTGTTTTCTGAATAAATCTGTTATTTTAAATGGCAGCATTCCTTACTGTAAGGTGCACTGACTTGTATTCAGTGATTCAGTTTATTGTTCACAGGCTTTCTCAAGCAGAAAGGATGCTGAAGGTCATTTTTCAGTTTATTTATACTAAGATGTTTTTTGAAGCATTTTAAAGCTCTACATTTTTTCAAACTGGTAGTACTTTATCCTCATCTCCCCTCTGTGGCATGTTATAGTCAAGGGAATTTTACCCATCATACTTTATCTATCTTGTTATGGGATTGTGTCTGCTTTCTGTAGGATGAGAATTGAGGGATCTGACATAAGCAGTGTTAGTGCTGAAATAGATTGTCAGTTCACCAAAGATAAATATTTCAGTTAACCTGGACCTTTTGTATTGTGGTTTTCCTCTGTATCTTCAAAACTTTGCCATCTTGCTGTGAAGCTTTACAGGGAAGGTGTTAACACTGTATTAGATCCTCTGCTGTTGCCAGCTTAAATGATCAAAGAGTTTAACCAAATTTTAAAAACATATTTTGCTCTAGTGGATTTCTTGCACTATGCCATCTTTGGTGTCACTTGGGAGATGAAACATTTCAAGTCAAGACAAATGTGACTAGGCCCCTGTAAGTGTCCTTTATACGAGATTTTTTTTTTTATGATAAAGCAAAGTTTAAATGACCTGTCAGAAGTCACTCTGACTCCTGAGAAGATCATGTTCCTTTTCAGTTTCCCTTGTAACCTGGATTGTGGTTCTGGGCTGTAAGCTAACCATAAATGTTCCAGCCAGTGTGATGAGCTTTCTCTTTGGTTGGTCACAGTGGCAACGAGCAATGACAGTGAGAAAGATCCTCCAAGAAATCGTAGAGAAGCATCCCAGGTTTCACAATATCACCCCCCTGAAAACAAAGCACGTGGTGCACTGGTGTCGGTGCCATGGCTACACTCCCCCTGACCCCGAGACCCTGCGGAACGAGGAGGACTCCATTGAGGACGTGCTGACACAGATAGACAGTGAGCCAGGTGAGTGTGGAGGGACAGGGAGCTCCTTTCTGCCAAAGACACTGTTCATTAAATGCCTGTGTACAACCACATCTGCAGAAGGGGATTCCTACTTTCTTTATTTTAACTTAATTCACTCTGGAATAACAAAACTTGGGAGATGGTAAGGACAGGCCTATGGGTGGGGCTGTCCCTTGTCCCTATCAGTCCTGATGTTCTTGTGGGGCTTCTCTTGGTGTTTACTGTGCTTTGGGTCCCTTGGAGGCTCAGTGTAGATGAATCTCATGAAAGATGATCCTTGCTTCACAACGTAATCATTTATAAGTGGATACACAAAGTAAGTATAGGGAGTAATGACATTTCTGCCCTTGGGTAGGCATTGCCTCTGTTAAGACCTACCATGCAAGCACTATGAATGTGTTCAGGTACAGAACTAAAAAAAACAAACCTGGCAGTGGCAGCGTGGAGCACACTGGGGGTTAATTTACCTCCAAAAGTGAGGTGAATTGGCTCATGTGAAGCTTCATGATTTGTATTACAGCTGTTATGTTATTCCAGTAGTATAGCTCTAGGATCCCCTCAGTTCATTTCAGTATGTATTAAAATCACGTCTTTAATTTCATTGATTCTTCACAGTTAAGCTCACTTGTTTCACCTTCAGATAATCCCTTTCCAAAAGCTGAATGTTTTTCTGTTCTGATCATCCAGGGTTTTAAGGTATTTCAGAGAAGTGTGTGGAATTGATTATATGTTGTAAAGTCTGGCCTTGCATTGCAGTTGTTGAAAGTGGAAAGGAACTTGTAATTTTTTTACCTAAATCACTGTATTTGTGTTTCTTTGAAGAGTAGAATCTGTTTACTGCAAAGCTTTGTACTGAAGGTTTTACTGACTTGTGTCAATCATGCAGAGAAAAGGTTCCCTTTTGCCATTCCACTGTGAACCTGTGTTCTGTTTTTCTTTTCTTAAAAAGCATGATAATGCTCATCACAATGTAAAAGATGATTTAGCACTACATGGTGCCTACATGTAAAAGCTCCATTTCTCTCAGCAAGTTGAAGAGCATCAGACTGAGTTGCCAAAAAGCTTAAAAAGCTTCTGTGAGAGTGTTTGGGAGACTGACATGAGCCTGGTTTTGTATGAAATGCAGCTTTCTTGATTGGTGTAGGAGCAGATGTGGGAGAGAACCATGAGTGTCATGAAGATATAATTAGAAGGCTCTCAATGACTGTTTGCATTTCTGTTCATCCTTATATTTGGTAGGCACTACAAAAATAACTTGCAATTACCTTAATTTCTTTCCATATTTTGAGTGTGCATCTGTTTATAAACAGCTTTCTATAACCTATCATGTGTTTAATTGATTGCTTCTATTTCAGAATGCCCTTCATCTTACAGCAGCGGTGAGGAGCTGTGCCGAAAACTGGAGGAACTGCAGCAATTTCTGAAACAAGAGCCAGAACACGAAGAGGAAGTAGATATTCTCAACTTTAGTGAGCCATTAAAAATAAACATTAAGAAAGAACAGGAGGAGAAACAAGAAGAGGTGAAGTTCTACATGGCTTCTTTGCCTGCATCAGAGTTTGTGAGGGACACTGCTGAGAAGGTAATAAGTGAATCATAAAGCTAGTTAGAACTGTTGTTAAGCTAGTTGTGCTCTTACATTTATTTAGTTGCATTTCTTTCCCCTATATAGGCCTTGGGACTTTTTAATGAAATTTTTTATGCATACGCTGGAAAAATTGGACCTTCTGACTCAAGACACGCAGCTGCCAGTTCTGGCAGGGAAAAGGGAAGAAAGCCAGCTGGGAGCTTGCTTCAGAGTAGCTGTTTTGCAGGGCTTAGTACAGAAGAATCATCTTGAAAGGCTAAAAGCAAGGATAAATGAAGGCTGAGGAGCACTAGCAGTGAATTCTTCCTGTCCCATCATGCGAAAGATGTGGACTTGTTGCTTGGACCAATGCTGTCCTGAAAAGGCGTTAGGGTAAAACTCAGCAAACTTCTCTGCTGCTTGGATTTCTTCCTCCTGTTCAGTTTAGGGCAGGAGAGAGGGAGGTTTTCTATCATGGCAGCAGGAGAGAGAGTAAACTGACTTGGCTTGTAGGAAAGAGTGTACCAGAGCAGCAGGAGGGGTTTGCATGGAGCAATTGTTGCAGAAAGGAAGGATCCCTGTCCCCACCTCACCTGCTGACACTAAGGGACAAAACTTCTGCAGTGTCTGGTCTCTTGCTACATAGGTTACAAAGGCACAGTGAGAGTGGAACTGAGGGATGAAACACTCTTGTGATGTGGAACTCCTGTGCCAGGAGTACTGTTCAAAGTGGTTTGAGTGCAGGTGCAGGTGCATAGTTGGGTGCAGGAAAGGCAACGATGAGTAGATGGATTGAAGATGTGTACAGTTTTAAAATAGGGCTTCCAATCTCAACCTGAAGATACCCAGTGCATTCTGGGTTTTGTGTGGATTTTCTGAAACAAAAACTAAAAACCAGCTTTTGTTTCTTCTGACTTTCAGAAGCATTTCTGCAGGCTGTGCTAATTTAACCCAGATTTTTTTTAAAATTAAGCCTGAGATTATACTGCTTGAAAGCTCTGTATGTCTACTTGCTTCTCTTTTAACTACCCTTTGTAATAAAGGTTTTTCTGTTAATCCTATCTAATTCTAGTACAATGTGAGTTGTGTTTTTTTGATATGCTTATTCTTTTTTCTCTCTTATGTTTTATAGATAGGGATTTCTTTTCAACCTGCTGAGGTACAAAAGAATGTTTATGCCTCCGTAATAGAAGATATGATTTTAAAGGTAAGAAATTACTTCACAGGAAGGGCTTGTCTGTAACTGTCAGCAATTAGAAAAAAAAAGATGGAATATCTTTATTATTGTGCATTTATGAAATCAAAGTCTGTCTTTCTGCGTGGATAGATACATAGCTGCCCAAAGAGGGTTATACACTTTTGTGTGGGTTTTCAGTTTTCTAACTGATTTTTTTGGCTTGAGCACAGAATAGTGATATGCAAATTTTCACCACCACGAAGATACTGACTCATTCTGTAATTTTGAAAGTACCCCTTGCTTTGTCCTTCTCTTCAGAATTGGGGGGGGAATCTTTCAGATTGTGTTAGACTTGATTGTTTTATACAGGGTTAGCTGTATTTTCCTAAATACTGCTCAGTTACTTTGCCCAGGTTGTCTCTGCTGGGAGACTGCTGAATTCCTGCGGAGAGTAACAATTCTGCCATGTGTGAGAAACTATTTCTCTATCATAATCACTTCTGGAAAAACAGAGAAATGGTTTTGCACCAGAATTTGAGCAGCAGGAATCTGGAGTTCTTGGGCTTGGACTGAAGGCCAACACAGATTATTTCTAGCAGGCTCTGGTGTATTTCATGCCAAAGATTATTTTTGGGGTTGTTTTTACAGTGCAGCTTATCAGAAGATGAGTTTTACAAAAGCTGATTGATTCCAGGTGGCACATGCACTCAAGCCTGTGCTGTGCTCCCTGTTACTTGCCACAGTTGAGCTCTGATACAGATAGATCCATTTGTAGACACAGATTGTAGCCATCAGGTTGCTCCATTATAATTGTAGAGTTATGCCAGCTTTCTTCACTGAACATTGCAGAAACCTCTCCTCTGGTCTTGATACTCCACAGAAAGCCAAGAGCTTTAATTAGCTTTTGACTGAGCCTTGGTTAAGCCCAGTGTTGGGCATATGGCTGCCCAGGCTGGAAGGTTTCTGTTAGGGAGTCACAAGCCTGGTGACCACAGGGAGAGGGCTGGGATGCAGGTACTGGTGCCCAGGAGAATATCTGCAGTCTGCCATGTACAAAACCTGCTCTGGTGTGTGAGAGGAAGGGTCCTGAAATGCTCTTGGAAACTCAGGCTCTGGAACCCTTGATCCACCCTGCTGGGCACGTACAGCTCTGCAGGTCAGGAGGGAAAGCAGGCTGGGCAGTTGCAGTCTGAGCTCTGTGCACTTCTGGGTCTCTTTTTGTTAAATAAACTCATGTCTTCAGTAATAAATCTCACTCGGGTGTCTTATGCTGCCCTGTGCTGATCATTTGAAGATTGAAGCCAGCCAAAATTTCAGCTGCTTTTACACTGCTACTTGAGCAAATAGCAAGTTCCTTTGCTCTTTTTGCCATGCTGCCTCCTAATGCTGTCTCTCATCTCAGGCCACTGAACAGCTGATGAGTGATATCCTACGGCAGGCGCTCGCTGTGGCGTACCAGACAGCTCCTCACAACAGGTACAGCAGGGGCTGCTCTGCCACCACTCACTGCCACCGGGGCACTGAGGGTGTCATGGCTTCGGGAATTCAGTCAGGCTTTGTGTGCCTCACACCATGGGACTGAGGGAGTTTACGGACTGTGTTCTGAGAAGAACCAAGCTTTAAGAGGGGTTTGTCATTTTGTGGCTCCCTAGTTGGAAAGGATGGAAACATAAACATTAAAAACTGAAGCAGGGTTCCCTGGTGTTCCACGCCTCAGAGGCAGATCACTTGTTTCTGCAGTGCAGTGCAGTGCAGAGCCACACTGGAAGGACCTGCTCACTCTTGTCCATCTCAGGTTACTGTGTGGAAAACTTAGCCATGGCCTATCAGAACTTAAATAATCTAAATAATCGCTTTATTTTACTGATTCACACCTTTCTGCCTCAAAGGCTCAGAGATTTTTATAGAATCATAAAATGATTTGTATTGGAAGGGACCTTAAAGATCTTCTTGTTCCACCTCCTGCCATGGGCAGGGACACCTTCCACTATCTCAGGTTGCTCCAAGCCCCATGTAACCCAGCCTTGGACACTTGCAGGGACGAGGCAGCCACAGCTTCTCTGGGCAACTGTGCCAGGGCCTCACATCCATCACAGGGAAGAATTTTTTTAATATCTAATGATTAGGCCACATTTTGATTTCTGTTCAGCACCATGATTTGAGATAGCTTAAATTGATTTAAAAAACCCAAACACTATGAGAAAATGCTCAGTTTAAATATTGACTTGTATGCAATATATAAATATTTACATCATATATTAAAAAGTACGTATACGTGTTATATATAGTAGCACGTACACAACAATTACGCTATACAAGTTCTGGAATTCATACTTTAGTATTTGATTTTTCTGTCCAAGAGGCTCCCCCAGTCATTTGAGTGGCTTTTTATTGTGCTGTGATATTTTAATGCTTTCCCTGCATTACTCTAACACGTGCTCTTATATCCTTTTTTAGCTTTGATTGTTATATTTGACTCGCTGCTTTATGGATGTGTGGGTTTTTTTTGTGTATTATAATAGCATCTCTGATGCATTCCCTGCAGGACTCCAAGAGAGATCACAGTGATGAATATTCATAAAGCCATCTGTAATATTCCCTTTCTTGACTTCCTCACAAACAAACATATGAAGATACTAAATGAGGAGCAATGAAATAGAGCAGAGAAGGTGCTACAGGAAAGGTGGATTTATGACTGAAGTTGGGCTGACAAATCCAGTATTTCTGTAGGACACTATTACATTTATAACATTGGGCTACTAGATTGTTACCTCCAACTAAAGATGCACCTTAATGCAACAAAATGATGCTCTGTTCCAAATCAAGTTGTTAAATGTCAGTGTTTACTTGGTAAGTGTATGTTCAGTGGCTGAACATTGTCAGTTTGCATCGAGTCGCTAGCTGTGAGAGACTCCACAGGCCTGGTCCCTCTGAGACGGCTCTGCTGATGAGACTGAGCTGGTTTTTAAGATGAGAAATGGTGGTTTTTAATGCAGTCTACATACAAGTTGGTTTCCCCATGCACTGAGCAGGGCACTTGCTTTGGCACTCTGAATATGGGAAAAGTCCAAGGCAGCTCTGTAAGGTGGGCTGTGTGAGAAGATAGGTGGATTTGGGGGAGCAAAAGGCTGATGGCAGCAGCAAATTTGGCCATTCCTGCCTGAGCATGATGTATGTGACTGAGAACACAGCTGGGTAGGTTTGTCAGCAGCTTACTCAGCTAAGTGTCACCTAACCGAATTCCTTGCCTCTCTAGAGGAGGTGTCAGGTGCCACCTTTCTTAGTCACCTTGGAAAGGGTAGACCGGCACGTCCTCAAGCAAGATGAACAAACCACGATCAGGCTTGGAAAGATTTCACTGACCACTTGTCCTGCATGGGAAAGGAGAGGAACAGAGACGATATTCAGGGTTTGGGCTTGCGCTGGCTGAAACGCTTCACTTGCCCAGCGAGTGCCTCCCCAGGCTGCCAGAAGGTTTGAAGAGTGCTGGAGGGCAGATAACCAGCGGTGTTGTACAAGTCTTAATGCTGTAACAGTGTTCACCAAGTATCAGCCTAAACTGTGAAGTGCTGTGGGAGCAGCGCTGCTTTGGCTTAAGTTCTGTTCAACACAGAGAGGCCTGGTAGGATCGAAAAATCAAAGATTTGCTGCTCATGGGGAGATCCTTTGATGTCTTGACTGCAGGAAGAAGTTCTGCTACTAACCCCAGCACTTACCTGTCTCAGGAACACCACTGGTGAGGGAGATATTGTCTGCAGCCTGGCTATCAACACCTTGCTGAAGAAAGCTTCGTTGACAACATCCTGACCACCCCACATCAGCCACCCCTTTGTCCTGCCCTATGGGTGCTTGCTGGTAGTGTGAATAAGCCATTGTGAAGTCAGTGGGACTCCTGTGGGACTGTCAGTGCTTTCAGCATGCTTGTTTTGTTTGGCAGTGCTGTCATGGGTGGAGCATGGGCCAAACAGCCAGAACCTCCAGTGCGCTGATCTCAGCTGGGTCTCTGATCTGCTGCATGGCCTTTGATTTAATCACTCTGTGCCTCAGTTTCCCCATCTCTGAGCATGGGGAGCAGGATACCTACCTCACAGGGGTGTACTGAGGCCTCGCTCTTGTTGGTGCCGTGCTTTGACAACACAAAGCCTTTTATAAACATTAAACTACAGTTATCTTTCTTGGCCTGGGGTAGGAGCAGAATGTTATCTTTTGGTGCTTTTTTGGGGCTAGGAGACAGGCAATGCAGTAACGTGCAGGAACTGCAAAAAATGCTTCATTTAGAGGTTTCAGATTGGAAGGAGAGTAGTATAAATTTTATTCAGTTGTTAAACTGAAGAAAGCACTATGTACCTCAGATGGGATGCCACCTGTCTCCTCCACCTTAAATAAAACTGAGGTCTGCAGGAAAGCCCCTCTCAGTTCATCACAGGTAACAGGGAGCTGCAGTTCTGTTGAATATAAGAGTGGCAGAACCTGACCCCTGAATCTAGGAAATGGGACCAATGGATGAAATCCAAACAGCATTCAGAGAAGGACTTAAATGCCCCCTAGGAAGGACATTACAGATGCTCTGGATTCAAAAGCTAATCCTGGCTTGTTCGGGTGAGCTGAGTGCAGGATTGCCTGTGAAAGGAAAGGGCACAGCTTAGCCCTGACATTACTTTATCAGCGGAGGTCAGTGTGATGGAGTTGAGCAGCAGTGATTATGTTTCAGCTCAGTGTTGATTTGGGAGGAATCCAGGTAGCTGGGGAACTGAAGGCCCCCTGCTTTGTAGGCTGTAGTGAACTTGGGGTCTGTACTGCTTTCAGGTATCCCTGAACACTTTATGAAAGAGAAGGGCATTTTCAAGATCCCTGTCACTATCACAACAGCCTGCAGGTTCTGTGGGAACAGCCTTTTGGGCAAACTCAGTTGTGCTGTGATCTGCAATGACCCTGAGTACTGTGTGCAGTTTGGGTGCCACAATGTAAAAAAAGACGTTAAGCTTTGGAGAGCATCCAAAGAAGGGCCACAAGGGTGGGGAAGAGTCTGGGGGGGAAGCTGTAGGAAGAGCAGCTGAGGTTATTTGTTCTGTTCAGCCAGAAGACTGAGGAGAGACCTCCACTGTGGTCTTCAGCATCCTCCCGAAGGGCATGTACCAATCTCCTTACTCGTGACCACTGACAGGACCCGAGGGAATGGCATGGAGCTGAGTTAGAGGAGGTTTAGGTGGAATATCAGGAAGATCCTTCATGCAGAGGGTGGCTGGGTACTGGAACAGGCTCCCCGGGGCAGTGGGCACAGCACCAAACCTGTCTGAGTTCAAGAAGCGTTTGGAGAACGCTCTCAGACACTTGGGGTGACCTGCACAGGGCCAGGAGTTGGACACAGTGATCCTTGTGGGTCCCTTCCAACTCAGCATGTTCTGTGATTCGGTACACATGCATTTCCTGCCCCTGCCTCTTGCAGGCTTTGTTTCTGGGATTCTGATAACACCCAGAGCAGCTTTTGAGGATGCAGGAGTTCGTCTTTGGGCATCTGTTTGCAAATTGTGGCTTCTTTGCCCGTGTCCTGCTTTTCTGTGAGGAGTGGAGTTACAGAAAAAGTCCTGAACCTGGCCCTCAAGCAGGCAGGTACAGACCCCTGGTTCTTAATGGGGTTCTTGTAGTGGAGATCTATTGCTACATTTCTGAGCAACCACAGGTTATTCTCCTAGGAGATGCTATATTATTAGTATATAAAGTTTGCTGAAGAAAAATAAACTGTTAAAAGCAGATAGAAAATGACACATTTGTTTAGTTCTTCAGATGCAGGAAATGTTGCAACAAGTTCTTTGCATTTTGAATAGTGGTGGGAGAAAAATTTGTTGGTGAGAAGTTCCTGTGGGAATTGCTTGGAGATATGATAGAGGTTGTGGAATTTCACACATCCCTTCAGGTGTTTGTGGAATGCTACAGGTGCGGTGTGTTGAAATGTTATTTCTCTGGCTTTCTGAAGAGTTAAAGATCTCTTTACGAATATTGCCCCTATTTGTAATGCTGAGTGTTTAAATCCTTCATGTTATCTGTATTATACTGTATAATTGTGTAATATACGTATGTTTACAATAAATTCTTTTATTAGCTGTGCTGGGATTGTCTTGACTGTCACCTGTCACTCAAAGTTTCTCCAGATCCACAGATATTCAGAATGTGGTAGTTAGTTCTGGATGGTAGTGGAGGATTTGATCTGAAGGAAAAGGTAATTTTCCCCTTTTCCAGTTATTTTTAAAAGCTCCTGGTTTTTGAAGCTGGGGGAAGGGAATTCAGGAGCTGAGCTCCTCCAACCTTTTTATCTTCCAGAGCAGCCAGCTTAAATAGCAAGTCATTGGTTTGTGTGGAAGACTTTTGAAAAGTAAGGTGGGTTGAGGTTGGCCAGCTGCCAGACACCCACCCAGCTGCTCTCACTCTCAGAACTCGGGAGAAAGTAACATGCCTCATGTGGGTCAGGATAATGTACCACAGAATCACTAAGTTTGGAAAACACCTCTAAGGTCACCAAGTCCAGTAGTCACTGCCAAAGCCCACCATTAACCATGTCCACAAGTGCCACATCTCCGTGTCTTTTAAATGCTGCTACAGATGGGGATGCTACCACTGCCCTGGGCACATCAGCAAAGTCAGTAAATAAAAACAGAGACATCGTGTACTGGTTACTGCCAGGCAAAACAGGCTCAATTTGGGGAAAATTAGTTGAACTTCCTGCCATATAGAAGCTGGATGGCGAGAGGCAAAGAAAAAAAAAAAACAAAACAACAAAACAAAAAACCAAAAAACAAACAACCAACCCCCCTCCCCTCCCAAAGAAACCGGGAAAAAAAAAAAACCAAAAATACTTCCCCCCAACTTCTTTTCTTCCTCTGACTGATGTCTTCAGTCCACCGCTAACTGCTACCTCCTGCCTCCCTCAGGCCGGCCCCGGCTCCTCCGGCGGCTTCGGCGCCCTCGAGGCGAGTCCGGCACGGGGCAGCCTCTCCCCTCACGGAGACCGCCTCAGAGAGACCTCCCTTCGAGGCCCCCTCACAGGGACCTCCCCTCAGAGACCCCCTCACAGAGACCTCCCCTCAGAGACCCCTTCACAGAGACCTCCCCACAGAGACCCCTTCACAGAGAGCCCGCACAGCTCCCTCCCCTCAGAGACCCCCTCACAGGGACCTCCCCTCAGAGACCCCCTCACAGAGACCTCCCCTCAGAGACCCCTTCACAGAGACCTCCCCACAGAGACCCCTTCACAGAGAGCCCGCACAGCTCCCTCCCCTCAGAGACCCCCTCACAGGGACCTCCCCTCAGAGATTCCCCCCAGAGATCTCCCCTCAGAGACCACCCCCCCACAGCACCCTCCCCTCAAAGACCCCAGCACCCTCTGCCAGCTCTGGGCACCGGCACTTGACACGGACCTGGAACCGAAAGAGTAAGCCAAGTAAGTAAACTTCTGTGTTCTCCCCGCCCTGTGGGGAGGAGCCGTGGGTGTCTGTGAACAGACCAATGCGCCGTTGTTTCTGGAAATGCTGCAGAGCTCCGTGTTAGTGCTAAATGCCACAGAAGTGCCTCCTTACCCGTGAAGTAAACACAGCCTTTCTGGGCTGCATGGCACCAGCAATCCATTTGTGGCAAACCGGGTTGGTCCTTAGGATCAGACATTATTGCAGTCGCCAAGATAGAGGCAATGGGTATGAGTAAGGTAGAGGTGATAGGTTTGCATCTGATTGTTCCCCAACAAAGGAATTAGTGCAATGCAGAGAGAAAAAAACTGATTTGCTTGTTTTATGAAAACAAGCAAATCAGTGATGTGCTTATGATCAGTTTATGAATTTTGCAAGTTCACAACACGAACTCTTGTGAGCAATGGTCTTATTTCCCACACCAGAGCTTACACTGAGTATGCGGCAGTTCAGGTATTCACTGCTCCTTGACACAAAACTCACCTTCGGCATCCCAACAGGCCAGTAGGATTAAACAAAGCAAGCAGGTTCAGTGTCACCCTAGAGGTAGTAAATTCTAAAATTACTGGTGTAAACCCTTCCTTTTTAAAGGACATTTCTTTATGTATCAAATGACCCTTACTTGCAGTGTGATTCACAGTCGAAAATCCTTGAGGGACTTGGACATGGGCCCAGAGCAATTGGGAAGACAAATACTAGTGTGAGAGAATTGTTGGAAGCAATCCTGGCATCACAACTCCCTGGAGCTTCCAAAACTCACGTAGATTTGACTTCTTCAGAGAAATTTGTCTGAGGCAGGCATTTTTCATACAAAATCAGGTAAGTTGCAGACATTGACAGCCAGTGGGATCACCATGGACTTTACAGTGGTAAGTACCTGCTCATTTTCCTTCTTGTTCGTTGCTCACGTACATTGAGCAGCAGCTTGAGAGCCTTTGGCTTTCTTCTGGAAGTCTTCTGAGGCGTAGCTAAAAGAGCTGGTTGTGTCTTTAGCACTTTTGCTGACTGAAATGTAAAGCAATGGTCTCTTTTAACATTCGACATTATCACCTTTTCCTGTGATTTATGTGAGATAGCAGAGTGAAAGTGAGGTGAAATTTAACAGCAGGTACTGCAGAAAGGGTTCTTCAAAGCATGAAAGTGGATCGAACCTCTGTGCATTTCACAGGGAATGCAGCTGGGCGGCAGCTGAGTGTGCCTTCAAGCTGTCCTTGCTGGGGGCTGTGCCTGGGGGAAGCTCCCACACCCCGATGGCTTGCTTGGTGCCCAGTGTGCCCTGCTGTCATGCACTGATAAATTGTACTGCAAGGTTGAATACCTGAGGGTTGTATTTTATAACAATAAAAAAAGAGAGAGAACCAATAGCCAAAATACATTTTAATTTATTAAATTAAATCCAGTCCATTTGATAAAATACAAGCTTATTATATTACCAATTTGTTTAAACCTGGGTCATTTTCTTAAGAAATACAGTCAATTAAGAAGAGATAATAGACAATTTCCTTTTCACTTTTTTTCCTTGCTGTTAATAAAGTCCAGGATTGAAATGAACTTAAATTGTTTGAACAAAACTGTTAGAAACATTATAAAGAGATTAAACAAGCAGATTGAATTCTTAGAAACATCTAACATGCAAAACTTTTAGCACAGTTTGAATGCTTCAAATGAATTTCCTGAAAAATGAATTTCCTGAAAAATTATTTTGGCAAGCACTGGGATTACTGCAGGTTTCTCCAAGGACGAGTGTGGGCAGAGCCATCCCTTGTCCCAGCCAAATGCAGCTTACTGCAGGTGTTCCCTATTCTGGTGGTTGTGTTCAGTCCCACTAAAGTGAACAGGGATGGCACCATTAAATTCTCACATAATTCAGTGAGAAGATGCTGTGTGCATGTATTGCAAGTACAATTCACATGCCAACAGCTCAAAAATTGTTCTTATGGGAATTATCAGCAATGCATATGTGTTTGCAGAATCCCCGAAGTTCATTAAATTTGCTTAGACTTCAGCTAGAAGGAAGGTTAAGAAAAAATCCTCCTGTGTTTAAAGTCTGTTTCATTACAGATGAATGAATATCTGATCACTGTTTGAGTCTGAGGATAGTTTCCTTTTGTTCTGGACAACACACATGTGTTGCAAACACAAAGTTTTTCAATTTTTTTTTTCCCCAAAATAATTAGTAAATCCATTAAATAAGCAGTAGACTAATATTGCATAAGTTATCGAAATAGAAATTGTAAAGTCTCGATGAACAAAGGCTAAAAAATGGTTTCTTAAAACACATGTACCTCAGCAAAAGTTAAATGCGCAGCAGTCTAAAAAAATCAGCTTCAGAACAATGACACTTGAAACGGCCTATCTTAAAAATGACAGATGGCTTACATTCTACATTACATTTTTCTTTAAGAAGAATTTCTAAGTAACATTCGCTTGTGGTTGTTCCTAGCATTAGCATTACCAATATACAGGCGATAATTCAGGAATTTCAAGGCAATATTTTCCACCTTGCATATGCAAAGAGTTAACATTTATTAAAAGTATAAGCATATCCTTTTCATTAAAGGATCACAAATTGCTTTAGGTAAAATCCATGTACAATATTTACAGTCACCCTAACAGCTGTACAAATTACCTAAGTGTCTTAGATCTTCTGGAGGAGTCTGGTGGGTGCCTGGCTGTATCCATGCACTCCTCTCCAAACCAGTCTGGTGCACTGCTGTCAGAGCTGTCTCCTGGAGTTCAGTCCTCTCTTGCTCTTGCATCAGCTCTCCTATTTTGGAAATACTCAGCTTCCCAGCCTTAAGGCCCAAGACATTGCATGTGCCAGATTTATTTTAGAGTTCAATGAATGACATTGGCTTCCTCCAGCTTCTAAAACAACTCTGTAAGTTCAGACCAGGCTCTTTGAAGCTGTGCTTTCTGGTGATGCCATTTGAGGTCCTCCTCCCAGAACCCCTCAAGAAGCTCAGAAGTCAGCCAGACTACTCCCTGCCTTTCAGTGGCCTACTTAGAGGGTGTTTCTAAATAAAACTGGTTTGGGTTTTAGTTATCCATCCCGTTTGCAATTGTTTCCCCTCCTACCCTGTGTATTTCTGAGTAGGGATGTTGCCTGCAATCCTGCCTTTGCTGCCCAAAGTCAATCTCCTAATGTGACGCCAGCTGGCATAGTAATGAACCTGCTCCTGTGAAAAACTAGGTCACTCCTCGCAGCGTGTTTTGCCAGTCCTGAACCAAGTGCTTTGCAGTTTGTTGTGTTAACAGAAAGTGTGTGTGCCTATCATTAATCACTGGAGCTGCTTTTGATAACACCAGTTCTTTGATCTTAACACTCCTCATGAAAATTGCATAGTGATACATCTTAACAGAAACTCTGCGTTTTAAGCTGCCTGGGTGTGAGGAGGGTCCAGGTTCACACGTTGAGGATCCGTGATGGCGCCTGGAAAACAGCAGAAGGGTTGGGGGAGAACCTGGTCTTCACCTCTGGGATCTAGTGGGGTGAGGAAGGGAGAAAAGTGTTAGTGTGACACAGGATACAACTGTCCAGAGGGTTTGAGGGGCCTGGAGTGTTGGGAGGATCTCTCCCTGCAACCACTACTCAGGTGTTAGCTCGTGGCTGGGCATCAGTGAGATTGCTGTACAGGGTGATTCAAGGGCAGGTGTGATGCCGGGCCAGTGAGGAGGGGCGTGGTTGTTACCCAGCCCTAGGACCTTGAGGTGTGTGGTGTGATGGGGATAACCATGACTGGGCAGGCCTCAGCTGGACTCAGCCTCTGCAAGATGAAGAGCTGCCTCTTCACAGAGCCCTGCTGGCAAACACTCTACAAGCATCACAACAAATTCACTGCTGGATGGGTGCTGGATTTAAGTAAGAGGAATTACAGTGGTGTGTGTCTGGTCTTTAAGCTTTTGGGGAATGCCATCCATGCCACATCAAAATGTCCCATTGTAATGCTTTAAGGGGCCACAGTCTATGTCTGCTGTGAACAGAGGTGCAGACCTGGAGAACCCAAAGGAGAAAAACTGGTTACTGGACCTGCCAGGCTGTTAAATTGCAAAGATTTGGATAAGGATGTAAACCTCTCACGCCTGGAGGAAAGGCAGAGATGATCACGGTTGCTTGCTCTGATGTGTGTGGAATCAGAATTTCATGCATTATGTAGCCCCTGTAGTTGTACTGGAGCATGAAGGACACCTGGATGCTTCTGTCATCCCTAAGGTTGAAAACTCAAAGTATTTTAGATAGGATTGGCTGTAGATGTGCATCCAGCCCAGGACTTGGGGTGAATCTGGCCATAAAACATGAAAGGGTCGAAAGCTCTGCTGGGTATGCTGATGGCACCATCCAAGCAGAGAGAGAAATGCAAAACTACAGGCAAAGAATATAGGGAAACAGGGAAAGCTATTGATCTCTGGTTGATGTTGTTTCATCATTCACTGATGTTTCCATTCCTCTGGGGATGCAGCTGACACACTAAGGAACAAGTGAGATGTCACAAACAGCATACACACAGCTCAGTGGCTGGGGAGAACCAGCAGCCTGAGTCCTACATGTAGGCTGCCAGGACATACCATAAACGTGAGTGCCACGTCTGGCAAAGCCAGGGGCTTCAGCTAAGGGGGAAAGTCCTAATGGCCAGGTGTGAACCAGGGAGAGTCTGACTTCTCTTTGGACTGGTGGCTCCTTGGCACTGTCTTCATTCCTGACTACACCTTTGCCATGCTGTCTGTTAGAGACTGTGATGGTGCCCTGGGGCTCCAGGACTTGGGACCTTTGCTTGCATGGTTCAGAGTGCCGTGTCCTTGGTAGCATGCGTTTGTGTCTAGGATTCTAGTCTTCTCTTTCCCTTCCTCAGGAACTGGAATAGGGACCTTCAGGGGTTTATCTGGAACCCCTTCTTTGCATCCTATTTGACAAATAGGAAAACACAGTATTTTGACTCCTTAGGGTCAAAATGCAAAATTAAATTAACAAGGGTCGAATACAAGGTTTAAGGGTTAAGTGCAAGGTTTATCCACATTGCTGCACCTCAGTAAACAGGCCAGACTATTCAGAGGAAGGAGGAAGTTTTGGTGAGGTTTGCAAATTCTGTTTTGCCTGAGGTCACTGTCCCACTTTCAGCAGAGCAGGATATACCCATCCTGAGCCTTGTCGCAGCAGTGTGCCAGCAGTCCTCTGCGGAGGAGGCACTTGACTGTCTGCTGATTAAACACTTCTTCCTTGTCTCCTCTAAGGCAAAGATTTACTTTTCACATGTGGCCCTGGAGTAGCTGCTGCTACCTCTACTGGCACAGCAGACTGCGGCTGGGGAGTTCAGCCCCGGCCCTGGCTCTGCGTTCTGAGTCATTCAGTGCAGCCTGTGAACAATTCCTGTGGTTGGCTGGGAGGTGCTGTTCTCCTTGGTGGTCTAATGCAAAAAGCAGCTAAAACAGAGCCTTGTCAGTGTGCACTTTCCTTTCTTCTGGGGATGGGGAGTGTGGGGGCCCTGTCAGGGAAAATGCTGAGCACAGAATGTTTCCCCATGGGATTTTCAGTAGCACATGTATTTCACAACAAGAAAATTATCTTTGCTGGTATAAAGAGACTCACAGAAAAAATTGTAGAAACTCATAGGAAAATCCCAAGAAAGTCTCAGAGCTGTGCAGCTTGTCTGTTCATCACAGCCATGTCCTCCCTGGCATTCATAGTGGGGGCACACATAGCTTCTACCCACACCAGCAAAGGGGGAGTTTTGTGCTGTCTGGGCAGGTGCTGTTCCTTACACAGTGATCTGCAAAGATTCCCAGGCAAATACCTGTGCCCAGAGGCTGAATATCACTCTGCAGCTCTAGTGCCAGTCCACACTGACTGCTCCAAGTTAGTGCAGAAGGTGTTGATGGCACCTTACACGCAGAGGTGATGACACACAACTTGTACATAAGGTATCCAACTGAGGGCATCGTAAATCTGGAACTTTCTGTCATGCAGTTTAAAATCTTTGTGCTGGGTAGAATTTTGATCAGTTACGGTGTGACACTGTCTAGCATGCCTCTCTGAAGGCAAGGGACAGCCACATTACTTAATGGGCAGTGACAAAACAGTTGTCAATGAGGTTGTGACTTTATCCTACACGCACCACAGCCATCAAATATAAGGAGTTCCTGATGGGTACTTTGGGCATTATTCACATTGACTTGAGGATTTTTAAAAACTACTAATTACCTTAAAGTCTGCCTTGTAGCTTGTCTCTTGAACAAAATGGTCTTCTGGGAT
>VZUA01104222.1:0-11036 GCA_013401035.1 Horornis vulcanius
GCCAGGGTCTCCCCATCCTCACAGGGAGGATTTTCTTCCCAAAATCCAATCTAACCTACCCTTTTGAAGATATTCCTCCTTGGTCTATCACTACATGCCCCTGTGAAAAGCCCATTTTCAGCTGGAGCTGTGCCTGACTCAGCCCCACAGCTCTCTGGCACTGGGACTGCACATCCAGGATTTTATTGGGGAGAGGCAGGAATCCCACACCCCCTCCCACACAGCCATGGCTGCTCACAAGACCCCCTCCTGCAGAGGGAAGGAAAAGACCATCAGTGCCATGGCCTTTTCCAGCTTTTCCAGGCAGGGAAAAGCATTTGAGGTCCTGTAAACATTCCTGCTGATCCCACTGAACACAAGGACAAACAGGCCAGATCCAAAGGACAGGGTTTATTCCTGACAGGATGGTGCAGTTATTCCCTAATGTGCTACTGGATTCCTGTGCCCTCACCCAGGGCTGCTCCAGATGGACAGATCCTGGCAGAACCAGGAGCTGATCCTGGCAGACCCACGGTTCCTGCCTTGCCAGGGCATGTGGGACTGCCCCCTCCCCAGGGTTTTGTGCCACTTGAGGCACGCACAGGACCCCAGAGCTTGGTTGCCTCCATCAGCCCCCAAGGACATCCCCCATCCATCCCAGGCACCCCAAAAGGCACAGGACACGTGGGTTGAACAGGTAAATCCAGTCATGAGAGGGTGCCTGGGTTTCCCACCTCCAGGCTGGGTCCCCAGTGTGAGCAAAGATAAAAAAAGGGGGAACAGCCCCCCAGCATCACCCAGAGGAGGCTGAGGCCCCTCACAGGCACCAAGGGCAGGACATTCAAGACTTGCCCAAGGGCAGCAGCTTTGGTGTTCCCTTGGATGAGGTCAGCCCATCATTTCAGTACCATTATATGAAATATTTCGGAAGGTGGGTGCCCACCGCCCTGGACCAGGCTGGGCTGGGTTGTTAAGGTGAGATGGAGGTGGGAGAGGATGAAGTGGTTCCACAGAGGGGCTGCACGTGAGAGTCCATCCCTGCTCCTGCTAGGATTTACAGGTGCTGGAGGATGATGTCCACGGCCTCAGCCAGGTTGTTCACGTAGGCATCAGGTTTCACCTCGGGGTGGTTCTCATCGGACGGCCTGGAAGGAGACAGAGGGGCACAGCTGGGCAAGGGCAGGATCCCAAACACGTCCCTGGAGAGCCCAGGCAGCACCAGTGGAGCACCCCTGAGGTTCACATTCCTCCCTCTTCTGTTCGTTTTTCCCCTTTCTCTCTCCCACACCAAGGTCTTTCCCACACGCCCAGGTGGATCCTCTGTGTGCAAATGAGCAAAACATTGCAAAGCCTCAACTGGAAGAGAATCTCCCCTCAGTTAATTAACTAGTCCAGGTCAATGCACTGCATTTTATGTGGCACTTCTTCATCCAGGCAATAGCAGCACTGGCCAAGGATGGCTGTAAGGACACCTCACTGCAAGTCTGGGACCCTACAAAATCACAAATAATTAACTCTCACAGAGTTTTTATCTAGAAATAGGTAAAGAAAAATTCCCTTTCAAGCTAGAGACACAGAAAGTCTTCAGACCACTTCAGTGAAAAGGAAGGTTCTGCCAGGGTTTTGTTTTGCAGGACTCTTGCAAACCTACCAGTGGTGGTTTGAAGCACCACCAGAAGAAGGTTCAGTCTCACCCTCCACCAAGTCACCACCCCAAAGCTGTCACTTGAAGCCATTTTTTGCCAATACTTAATTAGCAGCACTGGCCTAACGAGGCACAGCTGCACAGTCCCATTTTGCTGATACAGCAGCACTGCTGGTGGGGAGGGGGGCAGATGTGGGAGGCAGAAACGTTCCAAACCTCACGGTCCTGTTATGGCTCTTGGGCTGAGAAACCCAACAGCTGCTGAAGGGAAAACATATGTACTTTGTACACTTAATGACCTTCCTTTGGGAAAGAGATGGGAGCCCAAATGTCCACCTCCCACCTCTCCTGCTCCCTGGGAAGGGCAAACCTTTATTTATCACAGCCTCTCCGCGGGGAAGATGCATTTCCCATCGGATGCAGGGGAGGCAGAGAGATGATTATTATTATTATTAATGATGTGCAGGATTTGGTGAGCACTTGTCTGTACAAGCACCAAATCATTTCTTCAGTCCCAGCACTGAAGCTCCCCAGGGCTGTTTCCCTCCTGCTCTTTTCTCAGCCGTGCTCCTCACGTCCAAGCCTGTGAGCTCCTCACAAAGGCATGGCCTCTTTTGGAATCCCACACTGTGTCCTTGAGGCTTTACTTGCTGCAAAGTTGTGCTATGAACCAGGAAAAATAAAATATTTTTGTATTTTCAGCTGATATTCATCTTTTCTTGTGTCACCTCCAAAGCCATGCCCAGCACCAGGCTCCATGAACCAGATTCTGCATCTTATTTAAAGGGTGGATTCCTTTAAATGTCCAGATTCTGGCTTGTTACAGGGCTAGGGAGCAATGAGAATAATAATTATGATTTTTCTATGTTTTTCTCAACTGAAAAAGAGTTTGCTGATGGAGAAAAACCTTCACCCATAAAGCAAGTAAAAATCCAGTGTGTATCTGTCCCTTCAGTGGTAATTACTGCTCACTCCTGATTTAACCAAGTGGCTCTGATGAACACAAAAATAACTTTGGGCATACAGTAAAATATCAATTTCTTGTCACTAATCCTTAATTTGAGTGGAGAACTAAATAAAGCAACAAACAAAACTTCTCTTTGCATTTTACACCCTGAATAATGTTCCTTTCCTCGATTACACATTAGGGGGAAATTTTAAGAACTGCTTGAAACAAACCCTTCTACAAGAAATTTTCAATTACACAGCACTCTTTGATCTATTAAAAGGATTTTGTGATTAATATCTGTGCTGACTACACAGAAATCCATCTGTAACTCAGCTGCTAAATGCCAGTCATCAAGGAAAAGTCCTGTACACACTTAATGTGTCCTGGGAAAGGGTGTGTGTGTATATGTATATATATGAAATAAGGTATTTTTACCCATTTGCTCAAATACCACGGGATCAGAACACACTCCTGGCTCCACTCAAGTTAATATTAAAACACAACAAATAAAGTTGTCTGAACTCTGTAGGAAACAGAGAGCTGGAACAAACACACTTCCCTGCTCTCCTGCCTTTTCCTAGGGCTGTGCGTGGAGCTTTTGTCCCTGTCAGTGCCACCACAATTCCTGTTTCATGTGGCCCCTTCCTTTGTCTCACAGGCATTTTGTGGCTCACAAAAACAGCCAAGGGATGGGTTTGTTCCCCCCTCTGGCTCAGAGCTGCTCTTGAAGCATCCGACGAAAGGGAACTGCAAGCAATAATCCCCAAACTCTAATGCCAAGAAACAAAGCCCCAAATGCAGCACAACAACTCAGGAGTCCAAGTCTGGGTGCCAGAAGTGAGGCAGAAGAGAGAGCTGTGCCATAAAACCTCTGGGCAAGCCCAAGGTGCTGGAGGATGAGCCCTTATTCTGCTGTCCAGAGGGAGCAGAGAGACCATGGCTCTACACCAGCCTCTTCTCTGGGGAATTTGGGCTTTTTCCTAAGAGAAACACCAGCCACTGAGAGTTTTAAGGTGCCCTGAGGGGAAGAAGCGCTCAGGAGCTCATCCCTGATGTCCTGGGCATTGCTTTGATGTGTCAGAGCCTCCCTGGACAAGGTCATTGGGTGCAGGTGGAAGCTTGGGCCAAGAGCAGATCTTGGTCTCATGGGTCCAGCTCAGCTTCTCTTTCAGTGACAGCAATGCCTTGGCAACTGCAGGTCACAGAACTGACAGTGAAGGTTACTTTTTAATGCTTTCTTCTTTCATATCCCAGAAATAAATAAATAAAAAAACCCCATCTAAAAATATCTTTAATTTGCTAGGTCAGTTGAAGAAGTTAGCATTGAGCTAACTTTAGGACAGACTCCTTCCGATTTTTTTCTCACATGGGACTCTGGTTGCAGAGAAGAGCATAAATCAAAATGACAGAAAATTATATACTGCAGCTGAATATTGAGCTGTCAGCACTCCTGGCCAGTGCACAAACTCGCTTGTGAAAAATCAACTACAGCTTGGGAAACACTCTCCTCAGTAAAACAGGACTCCTTGGAGTGGCTGAGCACCACAGCCTGTAAATGCACACAATTCTCCAGCCCAAACTGGCCATGGCACTGTGAAATGTGACACTTCTGCACTGCCTTTGGTGGCCACCTTGCTGGCATACCAAAGGGTCATGGAAAGGAGTGGCTTAGCACAGGATCCTTCTGAAATCCAGCGTGCTCCCTCCTGGTCCTTATGGGGACACACAGGGTGACATTAGGAGAATGTGTTTTTCCAAAGAAAAGCCACCCAAAAGGACCAGTGCATGAACAACATGAAATATTTTTAATGTAATGGTCTGGTAATGTAATGGACAGTGGTCTTGAGGCCCCAGTTACTCGTGTCCATCAGATGCTCCTCAGGAGATGAGTGAACATCCTCCTCTCCCAGGGGCCATTTATCACTGCCAGGGCTGCAGCAGCTGAGCTGCTCTGTGGCCCCTTGTGCTCTGAGCCAGACCCTCAGCCCATACTAAACTGGAGGGTGCTGCAGGAAACTGCCTCTGCAATTCTAACTCTTCACTTGGGGAGAGAGGCTCCAGCAATCAGGGAAGCTCCAGTATCAGAACTACTGCCTGTTTGAAAGTGATGGCTTTCTCCTGGCGAAGCATAAAACCAAATTGTAAAGGGCTGATTTAAAAAATCAGCTTCTGCAAGAGTAAGAGGGTTCACTTGCTGTGTGGGTCAGATTTCCACTGGGATGAGTCTGTTCTGACAGGCTGGATTCCCTGCCTAGACTCAGCTATCAGGAATGGCCTTGAGTTGTTCCAACTTCTGTGCAGTTTTCTAGGATGGTTCACCCAGGTGCAGTTGAACATCTCTGAGGGATGAAGGGACCTATGCTGGCTCACCTGGTCCTTTCAGGAACTACTAGGAGTCTTTGAAGCAAACACAGAGGAAAGATGTCATAGAAAGATGACCTCAAACGCAGACTTTGAGTAAATTCTTTTGTTTCCCACAGCAGTCGGGGTTCCAGGTGTGGTCTGTGTGTTGAGGAGGGGATTGGATGGTGCTGTCAGCCAGTTCCAATGGCACTGTCATGGGGAATCACTGCTGGGAAGGGAATTGGACCTGCAGAACGTGGAATGTGACTGAGTCTCTACCAGCTGGGAGCAAACCATCCCACCAGGAGCTAAGAGGGGATGTCTGAGCTCCAGGCCCCCTCCTCATGCTGTCCTGGGAAACTTCACACACCAGCTGGAACGGCCTCAGCACCTCACTTGTGCTCTTCTCCAGCAAAGCATATGGGGAACAAAAAAGGAAACAGCTGGGTTACTGCATGGGCAAAATATTTAACAGATAAAAGCCCAAGGGGAGGCAGCTGACATTGGATAGTCATGGTCACAGGGATGGAAACAGGGATCCAGCTCAGTCTGAGACCTGCTGAAACTTGACTGGAGACAGTGAGAGCAGGTGGGGATTGATCACCTGATGGGTATCACAGGCTAAAATTAGCTCTTACACAGCCCTCTAGAAATCGGGGTAGGTAGGAAAAACACCAAGCAGGGCGATAGCAAAGCACCAAAGTGAATTTGAAAAAGACAAACGATCCCACATTCCAGTGCCCTGAGCTGCAGTCATCTGGCAAATCTGATCCCAGCTCTGCTGTCCCACTGAGCTCCCAGCAGCACCACTCCTGTCACACAGCAATGCCCACCCTACAACTCACCCTCTGTTTGACCAGGGCATCTCTGTGCCCCCATTCAGACTTCCCACCAACTCCCTGATTCAACTGCACCAACTCCTGCTCCATAAAATGAGATAAAAGAGCCTGAGACCATTTCTCCTAACAGCATATTCTTCAGGGGTTCTTAGCATGGCTGTAAAATATGCAAGACTGGGTTTCTAAGGTTTTCTTTATGAGGAATGCAAACAGACACTGTAACCTTTGCTGGTTGCTTTGGAAAGATGCAATCATTAGACTTGGTGCCACGAGTGAAACTCTCTCTCTTTATTTTTTCTTTTGTGAAACATGCAATTTAATCAGTTTGGCACTGAAAACCCAGATAAATCACAGTGACTGACAGGTCCCTGATGGACAGCTGAGGGATGGTTGTAAAGCACATTTCCTGATCAAAAAATTAGAGAAAAAGCTGCACCAAAGTCAGTAACAGCACCCAGGGCTGGAGCAGCTCCCAGAACTCCAGGAAATCCCATACCTGGACCCTGTCATGCCATGGACAGATCCCTGGGATAGGAAGAGAGGCTTTTGTGGTTAAAAGATTGGATTTTGGAGAGCTCCAAGCAAAGCAAACCTGTATCAGAGCAAACCAGCATCCTCCACTTCTCTTGCCTCCCAGAACTTCACACGCCACTAATTGTGTTTAATTGTGACTCATTTAAATTCAAGCATCCACAAACGTGTAGAAATTACATCCAAATTGTTTGCTAACACCTGAAGGAAGTCTGTGGGCTTGCGACTTAATTGTTCCCATTCATGTTAAACTGCTGCAGTTTGAACAGAGCAGAATAAACCAGCTTAAGTCCAACACCTCCAGGTAAAATATCTCCACACGGGGACAACACCAAGATTGAGGGCATAGGGAGTTATCCTTCTGCATAGGTTACCTAAAAATAAAATGAAATTAAATTGCCAAACACTAGAAATCACAGAATTGTGGAATGGTTTGGTGTAGAAAGGACCTTAAAGATCATGTCATTCCATGGGCAGGGACACCTTCCACCTCCCCAGGGTGCTCCAAGCCCCATCCAGCCTGGCCTTGGACATTCCTAGCCCAGGAGCAGCCACAGCTTCTCTGGGCACCCTGTGCCAGGGCCTCACCTCTCCCAGAGGGAACAATTCCTTCCCAATATCCCATCTAATCCTTCCCTCTGGCATTGGGAAGTCATTCCCCCTTATCCTGTCACTCCAGGACCCATCCAAATTCCCTCTCCAGGTCTCCTGCAGCCCCTTTAGGCACTGGAAGGTTCCCATTCCCCAGATCCTTGTTTTTCTGAATTTCAATACGCTTCTTGGGGTGAACACTTGTACTTTTCAAACATACATGTGCTGAAAATTTAATTGGAAGTGTTTAATTGGAATTTGTTGGCCAGTCAGTGGGCTGCATAGAAATCTCAGATACAGAATTCCAGAAATAACTGCTTAGGAGAGGGTGCTGAGAGCACTTGCAGGGCTAAAAGAGGTGCATGAGGAGTGCTTGGTGTCGCTGCTGCACTCTGCTCTACCAGGTTTTCCACCAGGCCTTTTTAAACTGCCAGGATCTGGTGCAGGACTTTGGGAAGCAAGGAATAGATTGGAAATGGGGATTGTAACCACACATATGAAGAGATTCATAGAGTGCAGGTGGGACTTTGCCAAAATGAAGAAGTTAAATGACCAGAGGTGAGAGAACAGATCAGGAGCTGGAGGCTAGCAGGAGCAAAATTCCATGGGCTCCACACAAAAAAGCTTGGGAGAGAGTCAGCACGAGTATTTGCCACACTCCTCTCCACAGGCATGACATCCACTGGTGGTGATTGCAAATGAAGCCTTGAGCAAAGCCAGCTCCTGGCATTTCTGTGGGATGCAGGGCACCCTCCACTCCGAGCACACAGTGCTGAGGAAGCGGATGATGGCAGCTCTTTTCCTCCACCCATCCCTATTTATTCTCTCTCTCAGGAAACCCAGCACATGTGAACGTGCCAGATTAAGAGCTCTGGAAATTAAAAGTCCTGAAAGTCTGTGGAGAGGACGTATACACATCTATACAGTAAGGAACAGGCACAAAGGAAGGCAGGATGGTGATGGGAAGACGTGATGTGAAGCGCTGCTGTCAGGACAGAAGGTACTCCTGGATAAATGCTCTCATGTCCTTACACCAGAGCATGAGATTTTATTAGTACTGACTTCTTTCCCTTACCTCCACAATCCCTCACGGAAAAACGCACTGGAAAGTCAAGCTGGTTTGAACAAATATTTAAACAAGCAGAGCACCGGTGTTCCGGCATCTGGGCAGCAATTTTCCTGTCAAAACTGCACAGCTCTCTCATCTTGCACAGCCAGAGCAGTTCAGCAGGGGCCAGGCATTAAAAGTGTGCATACCAGCACTATGGTGGAGGAGAGGGAGCAGCACACAGGCCTGATCTGGCTTTGGACTGGTTCCCAGCCAGCTAATCCCAAAACAGCTGCACACGTGTCCTGGGAACAGCTGGTAGGGCAGGGAGAGCTGGAACCTGGTGGGCACAGGATGGGGGGACACCCAGTCAGTCCCTTCTGCCTCAAGGGGCTCTGGTCTCTTCCTCTCTGCCCATAATCCAGGTATCTTGTGGGCTCTGAGCTGGTGTGGTCCCATCCAACCCTGAACCAAAGGTGAACCCATCATGGCTCAAAAGCCTGGATCCATGCTGGGTGATGGATGCTGGGTTTGACTCCTGAGAAGACACACGAGGAAGGGAGTTCCTGCATCAGGGACTGCCCCTGGAATCCTCAGCCCACTTCAGTCCATCTTACACAGTGATGGAGTGCATTGGTGATATTTGTTCTGTGTACTCTGTTAGGCCAACCAGAACAGCCAGAGGAAACAGATAAACATTTGAGACCACAAAATGCTTCTGCTACTGCAGAGGTGAACATTCGCCCTCAGTCACCTGATGGGAAACCTCAGAGCTCTCTGTCCAAGATGCTCTGCCCAGGCTGGTCACCTGAACCTCTTCAGGAGCCTCCTGCTCAGGACAGAGAGGTCACTCCATGGGGAAAGGGACAGTACACACACAGCCATAGAATCACAGGCTGAAAAGGCCTCTGAGACCATTGAATCCAACTGTTCCCCCAGCACTGCCAAGGCCACCACTGACTCATGTCCCCAAGTAACACATTTCCAGGTCCTTTAAATCCCTCCAGAGATGGGGACTCCACCACTGCCCAGGGCAGCTCTTTTCATTAATAAATTCTTCCTGATGCCCACCCTGAGCCTTCTTTTCTCCAGGCTGAGCCCTTTCCCAGCTCCCTCAGCTGCTCCTCATGGGACTCATGCTCCAGACCCTTCACCAGCTTTCTTCCCCCTTCTTACTCATCCCATGTTCATCCCAGTTTCTTAGATAACAAGCCTGGATAGGAAATAACCTCTGGAAGAGATGATTCTTTTCCCTACTGACTCTATTTAAACCAGATGACAAGCTCATACCCCAGAGCCAGTTCTTGGACAGCCAGAGTTAGGTGTAAAGAATCTAACATTTCATAAAGTTTAGATAAAGTTTAGTGAGATAAATCCAACCCCCTGTGCTCCTGCAGGCTGTGAGCACACGGTGGAAATGAGCCATGAATGCCAGGCATGCTGGTGTCAGGGCAATGACCCCCTGGCTGGGCTGGGGTGCACTGGGGGACCAGAAGCTCTGACTGTCCATGTGGATGCACCAAGTGCTGCAGTGCAAGCACAGCACAGCTGTTTCCAATAAAAGCAAAGCCTCCCTCTCCCCCTCAAAAGTTAAACGCACATTTGCTTGTTTTCTGAGAAAATCTGAGAATTGCCCCTGCTCTGCCAAACTATCCAGTCTAACAGGGTGTTTGCAAGCACCCTGAGACTCAGCTCTGCCTGCTTGGATTAATTATTGATGACCTGCTTGGTTTTGCCAGATGACCTTACTCAATTCAGTAGAAAATAATTTTAAACGCCCCTGAGAAAGAATTTGGACATAAATATTTTCTTTGTGCATACACACAAACAGATGTGCATCTTAAATGGAGCTGATGCATTAGCTATTAATCAGATTTAATATTACACAGGAGTGAGAAAGATTAATTTCAAGGGTTGAATGTAAAGCTCAGTGGGCTCAGACATCTTACTCTGTTAGATACTTTTAAAGACCTTAGCCTAAGAGAATATTTCATTGCTTTCCTTTAATACATCACTTACAAAATCCCTACGAAAGGTGTAAAATGAATTCTGGCTTCTACATTTGCAAAGCATCTCAGGGAGATTTATGTCACAGAACTCTGGCAGATGCAGATTCTAGCAAGAAAGGAGCTTTGCAGATTATAAAAGAAAGAAGTCTTAATTTAAGGTTTCAAATGCTCTTTGGAGAAGTTTGACTTAAAAAGCATTAGGCCAGATTGGCACTGATAATGCAGCCCTTGAGATGAGACACTCCAAGTTACAGCTTTAAAAGACTGTTTCTCACCAAAGAAGAATTTGAGCTACCCTAAGGAGAATAGTATTTGTCTCCAGATGCTGCTCACTAAATCAGCTTTAATTTTAAATGAGAATGAAACTATGAGCTATCTGTGCCACTCCCAGGAAACCCAAGCAGACAGACATGCAGCCAGTTCTCCTTCCAAAGGGCAGGAACAGCCAATTCACACACGTGTTGGGAACCAGCACCACCCTGCTCCAAAACCTTTCTCACGTGGGAAGCCAAAAAAGCACCTACACTGGAAAATTAAGGCACAATTTATATTTTTGTCTGCAAAATTGTTCGGCCTGGACAAGCTGACACCATTGGGTCTGTCTGACTTCTCTTCCAAGACCAGATTCCAGATAGGAATATTACATCCACCCTCACTCAAGGATGTCAGGAACCCACCTGCTTCTAAATGTGCTCATGCTGAACTGATATAACAAAAGGGAATATATATATTTGGGCTAAACCCCAGGAGTTCTGCCTCAGCTTTGAGTCAGTGCATGATTTATGCCCTCTGGAAGGGCTCAGAGACACCTGAGCACACAGAACCCCTCAGATAACTCACCCTACACCTCAGAAACTCCTGCCCCTTCTAACCTAGAAACTTTACTATAGTAATTCCAAATTATGGTTCATTTGATTAAGCAACTCTGTAAATCAGATCTTCGTAATCTTCTCTTTGGAAGTTTGCATGGCCTGAATGTCTGCCTGCCTTCCCTTCCATGAGCACAGTGCCAAGGAAATGAAACTTCATTTGCTTGGGAGATATATTTACTAATATCTGGAAGTGTTCAAGAGCCTTGGATGGGGCTTGGAGAAACCTGGGA
>VZUA01104227.1:11480-26845 GCA_013401035.1 Horornis vulcanius
CCCCTCCTAAGCATTCTGAATCAAAGACAGACTTGACATCTCCACAGAAATTAATCTTCTGTTTTGTTCCAAGTTTCTGGTTTTTAAGCTACAGTAACACAAAGTGTTTCCACAATAGGATACATGCTCTAGTACTTATTTTTCCAAGTGGTAGCTGCTGAGATGTAGTATGTTCCTGGCATTACTTCATGCGTGAAGTCAACTGGAGCTCCTCTTGGCCAGTGTTTCTGTCTCTGACTGTGGTTTTAGTTCACCAGTTTCACAGCACTGAGCAGGGCCCCCAGCAATAGGATTCTGTCAATTGTTCAAAAGGCATGTGGGGGGTTAAAATGTGTTTCCATAGAAAGTACTTGAACAAAGACAACTGCAGACCACCAGGTAAACCCTTGGTGACATTATGCTAGCAAAGATGCAGGCTGTGAGAGGAGGCACAGGCATACCAGGAGCACTGTGTTTTATGAGAGCAAGCCCTACTCACACATCCAAACCTTCTGGTATCTTGGTTGGGAAAGAAGGACAACACCTCAGAACTGATTAATGGAGGCAGAATCAAACCTCCATCTGAATTTCAGAGTCTAGTGCATTTTTCCCTCTCTCCTATAATGTACAGAGACTAAATGAGCCCCAAGCCCTGACTCCTCCCAACCTGATTACCAGCTGAACATGTGTTTGAAGGTTGTGCTTCACGCTACTAAGGGAGCAGGCCAGGGGTCTTCTTCCTGGCATGGAAATAGCTATGTAAGTGATGAAATGCCAGTGCTCACCTGACACTGTTCCAGTGTGGTAGTTATTGCACAGCCCTGACACCATGCTTCCTAGGGTGCTGATGTTTTGGGATTACTTGGAAAAAGATACTTTAGCTATAGCACAAAATTTATATGGAAAACTGCTTCAAAACGCCTGACAGTAGGGAAGATGACTTGGGATGAATAGGTGTCCTGGTTTGGACACCACCTGGTTTGTAACCCCAGGACGATAGCCTACAAGGTAAACACATTGTAGTAATCTTGGTAGTTTTACTGGAAAAACCACTGAAGTTTGTTTTAAGGAAGGGACAAAAGTACAATATTTGTGCAACAGGAAAGGTGAAACAGAGACAATCAGGAAGATTCCCTTACTTGGACAAGAGTTTCAATGTAACTATTCTTTCTTATTTCTTTTGTTTCTCTCTCTCTCCCTCCCTCTGACATATGATATTCCTGCTTCAGCAGAACTACTGACTGACTTCAGCTACTGCCTTTGAGACGATTTCAATCACGAGGCCTTTAGCTGGTAGCCTGCCAAAACTGTTCTGTGACTTTCATCCTTTTGCAGACCACAAGGGCCACACCAGCACAAAGCACAAACTGGAGCAGCCCTATGGTCACTCAAATTTGCACTGGTGAAGGCATCCCACTGAAAAAAGCACTGCACAGCTGTAGTACACAGCTCTATCTGGCCCCTGGACACAAACAGGAGGATAATCAGGGAGAAGTTGCAGACAACATATAATGATATCCCTGGAGCCATTGAGAATGCTGCAATACCACCATATTTCTGCCTTGTTGCTTAAAATCACTTCTACGCACTTCCTTCCTGCACCACACTGCTCTTAAGCCTCCAGTACCACAAAAAGGTAAAGTCTAACCAGAATGGGAAAAAATCTGCAAAAAAATGTGAACTTCACATTTCCCAATACATGTTAAGAAATATTTGCCAGACAAAAGAACTAAACTAAAGCACTGTGAGGTCTTCAGGATTGGTTTAGGCAGCTTTTTTAGTCAAGTGATTTTACTGACTACTAAGGCCTACTCAGGCCTCTGAACCTGGGTCTGCCTCACTTTTCATAAGGACGGCTTGTACAAGCTCAGGATGTGCAAGTGAGAGGTTTCTGTCCTGGCACAGGACAGAATCAGAGCTTGCAGGTTGCTTGAGGCAGGGAGCCCTCCAATAAGCAGGCCTGAGGGAAACAGGAGTCTAACTGCCAGGATATTCAGGGCTGAAGAACAGGCACAGAGATATCATGCTTTCACACGGAAGTTTGCTCATGTGACTGCTTCTCAAGTGGGTGGTGTATTGGTAAGAATGCAGAAGGATGTGTGGGGAAGGATGCGTGGGTGCTGTCCCCAGTAGAAATGCTGCTGCACAGGACAGACACACAATGGCTTCCAGACCTTGCTGCAGAGGAGCTGCAGGGATGGGCGCAGGGGGCTGCTAAAAACCAGTCTGCACCCGCCTTTGCTATGGTCAGCTGCAGCCCTGCAAACAGCCAAAACCCCCTTTGCACCTATCTATTTTTCTCCCTTACCTTCTTACTTCTCTGCCTCCACATCGCTGCAGTGACATGAGCTTCCCATGTGTGGACAGATCAGCTGGCCAAATTTCTTCTTGCACAGGGTACAAACCCAGAACACACTAAAAATTATTGCTGACATCGAGGGTCAGGTATGAAAGCACTTAAGTGTCCTACAGCTGAGTGCTGTGTTCCTTCAAAGCATGGCATGGATGTTTTCTGCTGCTTAGCCTCCTGCAGTCCAATAACCAGAGGAAATCATCTAAGCACTGGTGGTGTCTCAGAAAACTTGAAATAAGGTCAGCCTGGGGCCTCTGCATTACTGTGGGCTGTTTCAGATGAATGATGGTGCTTGAGCTGTGCCACCAGTAACAGCCCTGATCTCTTGGTACTAAGAAAGACTCTGGTGACCTCCAGTCTTCCTCATCCAACAGATACATGGGGGGCCCCGCCGGGAAATTTGAGCAACATCATGGCTCACTCAGATATCAAAAAGGATTATCTTTTGCTACTTTTCTTGAAGAGACCTTCTAGCTGCTGGTCTTTCTTTGGTAACATGCGCTTGGAAGTAAAACAGAGTATTTCTTGAGCTGCAGACACACCAAGAACTGAAGATGGTGACAGCACCTTCCCTAATTCTGCCAGGCTGCATCATCCCACACCCATGGTACTGAACCCTGCATTGTGTCATTCCAGGGAGGTGGCAAGCCAGTACAGAGGTGTCCAGAGGTGTGTGCAAAATTCTGGTGCTGAGAAAAAAATAGAGTGAGGAGGAAGAGATGTTGTCAAAGTGAAGCAATTCCTTTTTCCATTAAGTCAACTAGACTGAGTCAGGTAAATCCTTTACCACATGAGTCTTTCCTGCACCATGCCAAGAAGTAACTGCTCATCATGAGTTGCATCACTTAAGCAAAGGCAACACGGGTATCCTTAAAGGATGCTACTAAAGTAATAGAAAAAGGCATCCCTACCTGCAGATGTAGGTAAACTCACTATCCATGGTGAGAAATTAATCACCTGGAGAAAAGAAGAAATAGGATTTGCACATATTTTCAGAGTGTTTAAAAATGTTTCGCCTGCTTAGAAGGATGCTGAATTTTCTGTTTTCAACACTCTGCTGTGTGCTGACTGTTGCAGCTCTCTGTATGTGGACTTGCCGTCATCTATTTTTGTATTAAAGAAGGACTTTTTTCTCACAACCAAAAAAAATGCTGAAAGCCCTCACTGTGGGAAAAATAAAGAGCAAAGCAGTGTTTTGCCAGATTTCCTATTTCATGACATGTTGAGGCAATACTTACAGAGAGACAGCCCAGCAATAAAAACCCCCAATCACCTATTTTTCATGTTCCTTCCCATCTTCTGATCCTCAGATGTGGGTGAGCAAGGCTCAGAGGACTAGTGGAGGGAGGAGCAGATGCTCATACAATACAATGGCAGCATTAGGGATCCAGAGCATCCACTCAAAGAAAATACACATGAGTTTCAAAGTCCCTGTTCATCTCCCACAACACTATTGCTGGATCCGCAGCCAGTTGGAAAACTGAGATGATGGTATCCATCAGGGAGAGGTACAGGGCAAAAGCAACAGAAATTGCTCAGTTCCCTGAGCCACCCAGAGCTGGGGCAGAGGCTGGGCCTGGTCTGCAAGGTATGTTTGAGGCCAGACACTCCTGTGCCCCCAGGAGCCTTGTATTACAAGCACAACTGCTGGTACAAATATCACTTGTATGACTCACATCCTGAGCACTACTCTGGCAGTCCCCTAGCCCAGTTTCCCAAACAGGATGCAGAAGCAGATTGAGGAGAAAAAGGAGGTGACATTAAGAGGAGTGGATGTATTGGGGTGAGGGGTGGTTCTGTGTGAGGCAAGAAAGGTGGAAAAAGGTATGGAATGCAAGAAGAGCAGGGGGAGCAGTGATCCACAGCAGTATCCTTATTTTTATGGAGCCCAGCAGACAGAAGGTAAGGGTCTGTGTGCAAGCATTTAGCTGATGGAAAAATGAGATAGTGTGTTATTAGCTTGGCCTGTAATAAAAGGACATTACACAATGTTGTTCTTTTCACAGGCAGAGCGTGTTCTCTGACCTCTACAGCAGTCTGGCTTATATTCACTGATTTCACACAAATGTTGGCAATTAACATCTTTCATTCCTGTGCTCAATGTCAGAAACAGCAAGGTTTGATGATTTGATGATCAGCTGTTGATGATTTGCACAGGGTCTAGGTTCATAATACTCAGTCTCCTGGTATGGCTTTTCTTATTAAAAATAGTATTTATTACTTTAGGATGGAAAATACCATTTAAAAGAGAGCCAAAATCTTCCAAGTGTGACCCTGGTGATACAGCCAGCAAGAAACAGATGTATGCTGCCTACAAACAACATCACACAAAAAAGCTAGCACAGAAATACAGCAGAATCAGGTATGCTGCTGTTTGGCCAGAAGTAGAAAAAACGAATCAATGAGAGCTGAGGGCTAGAGAGGCAGACGAGAAAATAAGTATTTCTCCAGAGTAACACAAGCTTATGACTGACGCTAATACAGTGAAGTCTATCCAGCTGGGGAAAGAAACAGGGATGATTGCACAAGGAAGAGGGATCTCAAGAAAAGCCTGTAGGAGAACCCAGAGGCACAGAGTAGCCTGACAAGACAGTTTTACACCATACACACCCATTGCAGTCATCTGTCTCTCTGCCTTCTACATGTGGTCCACACACCCTTGTCCAGAGTTACCACAACTGCAGATTTGGCTGCATTTTCACAATGCACAATTTAATATTCAAAATTTATAAAAATAGCCAATGGATGGATCAAGTTCATCTCAGGGACTGCCTTGGATCAAGTGTGGTTGTAAGTTGAGAAGTAGAAGAACAGTTGTGCAAATATGTTGTCTGAGCAAATGCGGGTTTTGGAGGAAGACTCCCCATAGTCCAAAAGAGGGGCTATGTGTTCCTAGGTGCAGAAAATGCTCAGACCAACATGGTGTCTGATATTGTCTGATATGACAATAATTTCACTTTGTGATTGTTTGATATCACAACAGTTGAAGTAAAATTCTGCCTTGTTTAGGCTGATCATGGTCTCTTATAATTTCACCAAGAATTTACTCCTGCAAGCTTTATAAATATTAACTATTTTAGTCTCGCTTCATTTCAGAAGATATTTCTTCAGCTTTATGTAGTTTGGATTCATGATATGTATTTGCCTTAGATGCAAAAGGATTTTTTCACTTTGCATTTTGTCCTTAACTAAAAATTCATCCTTCTTGAAACTGCAGAGGGTCATGGGCAAAAAGCAAATATGTTTATGCAAGATTCATCACACCTGCATTGCTTCTAGTGTGCTCTGATGGTTTTGCCTGTTAACTGTAACCAAACACTTCTGTCCCTCGGTGTTTAGACCAGACTGTAAGCCCTGCCTGCTGGAAGAAACACACAGAGAAACCCTGTGCCACTTGAGCTGCTGGGAGTGCTTCATTTCTAATGTCAGTGTTAGATAAATAATAAATAAAAAATGCAGGTGTCCACTTCTGCAAGGGCTGAAGATCCTTCTTATGTCTGTGGAAGCATCTTCATGAAAACATCACCCTGCTTTTCTGTTCCCCACACAGGTGAGAGCAGAAAGCAGTCTTGCAAAAGGCAGATGTTAGCAGCTGACAAGGTGGGGAGAGAATAAAGGCTCTCTCAGTTCACCATAAATGGAGGAGGGTCAACTATCTGTAGCTAACAATAACTTGCCTGAAAAAAAAGGCTGCAGACCACAGTTGTTAACACATCAGGTGTTGGTCTTTTGTCATGACTAGAGCAACTGGCAAGCCCCAGAATGCAGAAGGACAGCTGCTGAATGGGATGTTTGTAAGGATCTGATGGCAGGGTTGGCTAAATGGTTCAGTAGTGATAGCAAAGTTCACAGCCACATGATGAGAGATCCAGAAGGGCACACTAAGAGCTGCCTGTCCATGACAAGTCCTCCTGCAAGACTGTTCTTACTGCTGCTTGTATAAGTAGCCCTCCCCTGCTGTAGAGGAGGATGCAGTCCAGGCTGTGGCATGCAGCAAGCTTAGTCTCTCAAAGTACGCACCATGCCATGGCACAGAAGATTCTGGGAGGAATAGAGGTGTGGGATAAGGTAACCTGCAAAGCCAAAGCTTCCTCCCTGGAAGTCTGTCCTGGGATAGAGTTAATTTTCTCCTTAATAGCTGGTGCAGTGCTCTGTTTTGGATTCAGAGTGAAAACTATGTTGAAAACACACAGATGTCTTGTCTGTTGCTATGCTTATCCTAAATGAAGAACTGTTCAGTTTTTGATCATGAAGTAATCTACAGCAGTGGATCTACTAACAATTGATGGGATGCACCTTTCTCAAAAGGGGAAAACCCTTTTTTGCACACATCAGCACTGCTGATTGCAAGACCTTTAAACTAGATTGGAAGGGGGAATGGGAAAAAATCAGTCTTGCCAGTGATACACAGCAGGATGGTGTGCCAGAATTTGAGGGACAAAGTGGTGGAAGCTGAGATGCTTCAATTGGCTCCACAAGGTGACAGCTGCAATGAACCACACCTGAAACCCTTCAGTAACAACACCCACAGCATGAGGAACAAGGAGAACAAGGAAGAGGAAGCAGAAGCTTTGGCCCAGTTCCAGAAATATGCCATCACTGGGATAAGCAAACCTGGTGAGATGAGTCCTGTGACTGTTGTGCCAGGATGGATAGTTATAGACCCTTCAGCAGGAAGCAGGAACAGGCAGGGCAGGTGAGGTGGAGGTGGTGTGGCACTGTAAGTAATGGAGGGGCTGGAATGTGTATGGAGTTTTCAGTTGGCAGTGACATAGCTGAGAGCCTCTGGGTAAGGATAAAGGAGACATAAATAATGCAGATGTCATCATGAGCACCTGTTATAGGCCACACAGCCAGGACAATTACACTGATGAACTGAGAAACCAAGGGACAGCTCCATATCATCTGCCCTTGTCCTTATGGGGGACTTCAACTTGCTAGATGTTAACTGGAAATATCACACAGCTGGCACAATCAGGTCAGGAAGATTGCTAAAACATGCAGATTATAACCTCAAGATGCAAGCACCAGATTTGTTGCTTATTAAGAGAGGATCTCATGAGCAAAGTGGAGATGAGCGGCTGTCTTAGCCACAGTGATCATGGAGCATCAAGTTGGTGTCAAAAGTGCCAGCAAAGCCTCAGCTCTGGGCATGAGGAGAACACACTTCAGGCTGCTCAGGACACTCGTGAGTAAAGTCCCCTGGGACAATGCTTTTGCCAGTGCCTGGGAACATCAGTGCTGCTCACTTTTCAAACATCACCACCTAAGGGCATAGGAGCAGGCAATTCCCAAATGCTGGAAGTCAAGCAGAAAAGGCAGAAGACCAGCTTGCCTGAACAGGGATCTTCTTGTGAAGCTATGGCAAAACCAGCAGGTGTATGGCCAGTGGAAGCAAGGCCAGGTGACATTGGAGGAGTACAGAGATGGTTTTTGCTACTGTAAGAATAAAATTCATGAAACCAAAGCTGAATTGACATTATAGCTAGTCAATTCTGGGGATATCAATAAAAAAGAATTTTTCAAATATATTAATGGGAAAAGTCAGTACAAAAATGACATTTGCCCATTACATGATGAGGATGGTCACGTCATGAACCTGGACACAGACAAGACAGTTTATTTCTTTGCTTTGGTCTTTTGAGAAACAGTTAACTGTAACCAGACACTTCATTTTTTGCACACATTAGCACTGCTGATTGCTAGACCTTTAAACTAGATTGGACAGGGGAATGGGAAAAAATCATTTGACAGACTCTGGGAACTGCAATGGCCTGAGCTGGAGGACCATAGCTGAGAGAATTATGAACTCCTGGCCAATCTTGAACTAGTATGGGATCTGTTGCTCCAGCTGAATCCCTGTAAGTCTATGGTGCCTGATGAGATTTATCCAACAGTACTCAAAGAACTGGTTGATGTTGTTGAGAGGCCTCTCTCAATGATTTTTGAACAGATTTGGATACCCAGAGAGGTACCAGCTGATTGGAATCCAGTTAACATGGTCCAAATTTTCAAGAAGGGCAAGAAGGAAGGCCCCAGAAACTACAGGCCTGTCAATCTCATTTCAGTGCCTGGTAAAGTTGTGGAGATTATTCTGGGAAGTATTGAAAAACATCTGTAGAACAACACAGGCACTGGTCACAGCCACCACAGCTTCATGAGGGGAAAGTCCTGCTTGTCAAACCTGATTTCCTTTCATGATAAGGTAACCCACCTAGCTGATCAGGGGAAGCCAGTTGATGCAATCTCTTTGGATTTCAGTAAAGTATTTGATGCTGTCTCTTACAGAATCCTTCTGGACAAACTGTCCAGCACCTGGATAAGCAAATTATGTGATGGGTGAGCAACTGGTTTGGGGGTCAGGCACAAAGGATTACAGTGAATGGGGTGACATCAGACTGGAGACCTGTCACTATGGGGGTTCCACAGGGTTCCATCCTCAGCCCTCTGCTCTTCTACATCTTCATAAATGGCTTGGACACAGAACTGCAAGGGATGCTGAGCAAGTTCACAGGTGATACAAATCTGGGAGAAACTGTTGACTCCCACAAAGGCAGGGAGACTCTGAAGAGAGACCTTGACAAATGAGAGGACTGGGCAGGCACCAATTGTATGAAATTCAACAATGGAAAGTGCTGGATTCTGCACCTGGGATGGGGCAATCCTGGATGTACAGACAGACAAACGAATGACAGGTGGGAAAGCAGAAATGAGGGCAGGAAAGGGACCTGGGGGTCCTGGTTGAAGTTGAATATGAGCCAGTAGTGCCCTGGCAGCCTGGAGGGCCAAGCATGACCTGGGGTGCATCAGGCACAGCATCTCCAGCCAGGCAAGGGAGGGGATTGTCCTGCTCTGCTCTGCTGGGGCAGCCTCACCTCCAGTGCTGGGGGCAGTTTTGGGTGCCACAACACAAAGCACACATTGAGCTGTTAGAGAGTGTCCAAAGGAGGGCCATGAGGAAGGTGAAGATTCTGGAAGGGAAGTCATATGAGGAGTGGCTGATTTGACTTGGTCTGGAGGAGATGGGAGACCTCATTGCAGTCTACAACTCCCTTGTGAGGGGAAGAGAAGGGGCAGACACTGATCTCTTCTCTCCAATGACAGTGACAGGACCTGAGAGAATGGCCTGTAGTACTGTGATGTGAGGTTTAGATTGGATTTTACTTTTATTTCCACTTTTATCTCCTCCCCAACAAAGGGGCAGGGGAGAGTCAGCAATCAGCTGTATGGTCCTCAGCTGCTGTCTGGGTTTAAAACATGAGGGTCTCAACTCCTTTGACATGCTGTTAAAACGGTAAAGCATCTCCACCATCAACTGGCCTCTCTGGTAGACTGCCCTCCAGCAATGGATAAACCCCTAAGATTGCTCTGTGCCTCTTTCAGCCTCTCCTGCTTCTTCTTCAGAACACACTTGCCTCCTGCGACAACCACAAGCCACTGAAAGATCCTCTAGGTCCCAGAAAACCCAGGGCCTAATTTCCCCTGTAAGCCTGGTCAGCATGCCTAGATTTCCATTAACTGATAGTGACTCACCAGTCATTGCAGAAAAATCTGTGTGGAACTACGGAGGTTCAAAAGTCCGTGGCTTCAGTGGTGATGCATCTTGGAAAGACCTAGATGAGTTGGTGGAAATTAGACTCAAACTTTCCATTGATAGCCAGCTAAAAACCCCTTTGTGATTCTCCTCTGAACTGCAGCAATACTTAAATAGCAGGCAAGGCAAATAAGGCCTAGATCTTTGACCTTCACGTGAACAACAGTAACCTTTGCCAGCTGTACATGAATTACATTAGCCCTTGATAGCTGTATGGAAAAAAGGTGCTCACACAACAGCAATAGGTGACAATGCTAACAGCACTTACAGGAAAAAAGACTGACCTATATGGCAAGTATCTTGTTGAGATAAAAATGGCTTTCAACAGAAGATACTAGATTCCTCTCATAACAAGTAGAACACACAGCTTGAATCTGAAGACAAGACAATGCCTCTGTTCTGAGGCTGAGTTCGCAGAGGAGCAGCATGCAAACATAAGCACCAGCAGATGATATTTTTGGGGGCTACCGAGTAAAACCAGCAAAGAATGAGGGAGTACATGGATGGCAGGGAGACCCCAGCACAAGGGAGACCAAAGTCCCTGCCATCACAGAAAAAAGCCTGCAGTGGCATGAACATCCAGCATGCTGCAAAAGGCTCTGATGGCAATCACCACCTAGATCATGTCAAAGGTTAGAGGAGGCAGCTCTGGGAATAGTTATTTTAGAGCAGCAGCAGTCATTGTTCAACCACAACCTTAAAGGTGAAGATAGGGTTTAATGAAACGGCAAAGTGGATGAATCTGAATATTGTGCAATCCAGTGGTGGAAAATAAGGAAATACTGGAGCCTGTGCAAACATGTTAAGACATTTCTGTCCCAAGCACATAATGAGTACAAAATGTAGTTTGAGTCTTAAGATCAGTGTGCCAATTCATCTGCAGCAGTCATCCTTAGTGTAAGTTCTTGTACCAAACATATACACCCCCATACCCCCCTATCCATCCCCGTTCTCGGGCTATTCACCCAATGAAGCTCAGCTACAGTGGCCATCACACCACTTCAAGTCACATCACAGCATCACAGCTTCAGGATGTGGCACATTTTCACTGAACCTATATCCTCTAGCATTATTTCAAACTTCTTTTCCACATTTCCCCTTACATACCAACCTCTTTCCACTTTACACTTTATGATCCACTTTGCAAACCACTTCACCTTACCCTCCAGTTAATTCCTTCCAAGTAGTATCAGATCGAGCTATCATGTTTTCTTGCAACTAACAGATAAACCATCTTGAAACTCTTAATATATAGAAAAAATTAAGAAACACAGTACACTGAGCCATAAACTCAACAGGACCACAGCACAGTCATCCAAAATATTAGTGGGCTGCATCACTGGTACTTATGTACATCAGGACTAAACCCAGTACTATGAGAATATCAGAGAACTTAGAAAAAAAAAAAAAAGAAAGGACAATCAATTTATGCTCTTATGAGACAGTCCTTGTTTTCTCCTCCTTTGAACTATCTCCAACAACACTCACTGAAGAAAGGGAATGCTGAATGCTGTTTGTCCTTCTCTGGCCAAGACTCAAGTACACTCTTCAGATGAGAGCCTTTAGCTCAGAGAATGAATTCAGGGAATTACTATGCTTGCTGAGCAAAAAACCACACACATTTTTATTGTACATAAGGATACATAGGCATCTCTATGCTGATGCAAGTTCAAGATCTGAAGATTATTTTTGAAGTGTCAAATAACATTGTTTTAAACCTGAAGTTTAAAACTATGCTTTAAACATATGTTTGTATGTTTTAAAAACAGCTATCCTGGATTGTCCTGTTGTAAATGGCACTGAAGCATTGCCACTCCAGAGCACACAAAGCAGACCATCCACCTCCAGCAAGTACATACAGACAAGCAAAAGGCATTCAGCATGCAGCCCAAGCTGGCCTCATTGTCAGACTCCGATTTTGGTTTGTTTGCTTATATTGGGGGAGGGAGGGAAATTCTTGTGTTTGTATGTGTGTGTGAGACATCTAATCCAACACATATGTGGTGTTTTCTAAAGGAACATAATGAATATGTGTAAATTCTGTTTAGACAAAACCAGTTGTTCTTGAATTGGACAAAGGGCAGTCATTTAAACCATTGTTACAGCTGCCTGCAAATGCATTCCTGACCATGTAAAGGCAAAATGTGTAGCACTGAGAGCAAGCACTTTCCTGAAAGGAAACAAATGAGATCTGTGGTCACAAAATTAGCAAATTAGCTACCACTCAATCAATTTTGTAAGGATCATGTTAGACATTATGCCCAGAGGCAGAATTTCAAATTAAGACATCAGCTGCAAAAGATGGATCTTTTCCTGAGGCTTTTCTTTCTCCTGCAAGGAGATTATGTCTACAGCCCCATAAATTCCATCTTTTCAGAGATTAGATGTGGCATTTTCAACTTCTCCCTTGGCTTCTCATCTCAGAAGACCTAAACCCTTCTTCTATACCAAGTCACTGCAGATAAAAAAAAGATATTATTTAAAACATCACATAAGTAAATCAGTACAAAACTCACACACTGACATTATGAAACAGACATAAAACTTCCTTAAAACCACAAAGTCAAAATTAGTTGAAACTTTGGTTTACATTGAATTCAGAACATTCCAGTTCTCAAACACTATCAAATACATTAGAGCTAGCCTGAGCAGGACAGGTCCAAGCCTGAAAGCATGGGATTCAGATTTCAACAGGAGTAAATTTCGTGTGCACCTCAGTAAGGTAGCTGCTGTAGTGACAGGCAGTCTTGCTGCTCTGGGCAGCCCTGTTCTGCAAGACAGGTGACACTTAAAAAGGGAATAAGTGAATTCAATAAGGTGACTTGAAACTCATCCCTTGAAGCATAAAATTGGCTACAAGTGCTCAGGTTTGCCCCCGTTATGTGTGCTATAATAGCCTTCACAAGAGGCTTACACCTGCAGCCAGGCTGTTAGCTGTGTCAATGCAGCTGCAACAGCTAATTGCAAAAATAGTATCCTATTTCACCAGCACATTTTGCAGATGCTCTGCAAAAGTGAGAGCCTGCATTTGAGCAGGGTGTGCAGGAGAAGGAAAACACCTGGGTTGGCCTCAGACACTGTCCTGCTCTGGGTTTGCTCTGTGCCAGCCACTTGGAAGGCCTGATCCATGAGTAGGGCTCCTCACTGTGAGCAAGATAATACAACAAAACAAAAATCAAATTACTCCTTTCACACACTAAGCTACTTCCTCCAGCCAAAATACTTCTGTATTTCAGGTGTGTTTCAGTACATCAGACAACCAAACAAACATGCACCTATGTATTTTCTTCAGTCTTCTTCCCATTGCTAGTGAAGAAAGACCAAGGTACAGACCCTATCCCAGCTGTGGAATGCTGCTGGTGCCCAACCCCCATAGTGTTGTGCTCAGGATGAGGACAAGTGAAGGGATATTTTGTTTTGCATCTTGATGATGAATGCTGGTGCTTGGATCTGGCAGCAATCATGTGTTTGGAATTAAAAGAGTGACATTACAGTAGTGGTTTTCAATTTGCTTTCATTTCCAAAGCTTTCAGGTTTTCTGATAGAGGCAGGCCTATGTCTGGCAAGTAAAGCCCTTAAGCAATAGGTTTCTTCCACTGATTTATTTTCTGCTGGCCTGGTAGGTAGAATACCACCAGCGCAGTGCAGAATGACACAGAAACCACAACCTGACACTTACTGGCAAACAGAATCATAAAAGTGCACTGAAAATGAAACATGTAATGTTTAACTAAGTTCAGCAGAGAGGCACACTGAAAAGAAAATGAAAAATGCACACAGCTGAATCCCCCTCACTGAATTGAAAGGAGAAAAATCACAGAATCACAGAATCACAGAGTCACTAGGCTGGAAGAGACCCTTAAGATCAGCCCTAATGCCTCAACTAAACCATGGCACCGAGTGCCACATCCAATCCCAGCTGCTCTCTCAGTTGGTTCATGCTTTTGATGGTTTCCCATGCAAGTTTCTTTATCTTTTCTTTCTGGGCTTCCTGTATAAGAGACATGGATGTACTGGAGTAAGTCCAGAAAGATGACAAAGGGCCTGAAGCATTTTATCTGTAAGGTAAGGCTGAGAGAGCAGAGACAGCAATATGGAGAAGAGCAGGCTCAGGAGGGGCCTTAGCAATGTGTACAAATACTACAGAGTGGTGTAAAGAGGATGGAGCCTGGCTTATTCCATCAGTGCCCAGTGACAGGACTGGAGGCAATGAACGCAGAGTGAAACACAGGAGACTCAGCCTGAATATCAAGAAAGACTTTTCACTGTGAGAGTGATTGAATGCTAGTGCAGGTTGCTCAGATAGGTGGTGGAGTCTCCATCCTTGGAAATATTCAAAAGCCATCTGCACATGGTCCTTGGCATCGAGTCCAATTCCTGACCCTGCACTGGAGTATCCTCAAGAATTACACTGTGTGCCTGAAAGCATCATCCAAATGCTTCTTGGACAATGAGAAAATGAAAATTTAAAAATCCCACCAAAATATACAAAAATAAGCAAAGTTCCCTGTCTCTTCTGGCATTATGCAGTGCCTTATGAGGAATAAACCACCTCTGAACTGTTCCCATACCTGTGAAAGAGGAAGGACATCTGTGAAGATCAAGGGAAATAGAAAGAGGAAGAAGAGAGGGAAAATAAAAAAGGGGAAATCAGTGTTCAGTGATGCATTCAAAGAAAGGCCCAGGAACTGTGCAAGCTACCCTAGGGAGACCAGACTCAGCTTTCAACTTGTGTTTTGTCCTGTCTCTTCTGCTGTTTTTTACATCCTGAGCTGCAGGAGGAGAGCTGAGATTCTCTTGCAGAACCCCAGTAGACAGCTGGAGAATTATTTCTTCTTCAGTAAGTGCCAGAATAACTTTTAAGCAGTGTCCTGCACGCTGCCTTTGAGCAAACTCCCAGGGTGGCTTATAATGGTGGGATAATGGGGACTGGTGTGGCAGGAGGACTGCACAGCTGTCCACAGGGCACTGACGCCCCAACTACCCCTGCTCCTCAAATCACTGCAAGAAAAGGAACCCATCAAAGCTTTCCACTTTCCTCTGCTGAGGAGCACCAGTGAACAGCAGCACCCCCCCCTCCCCCCCCATGCTTTGTGTGAGGGAGATGTGGGGAGGGAGGGTACCCTGAGCACACCTGGCTCAGAATCCTGTACCATGTATTTCCATTTGCAGCCGTCCGGGTCCTGCACACACATGGACTTTGGCATGAACAAATACACACCTTCCCACTGTTCACTGTCATAAATACCACTCACAGCTACTCAACCTCTACTTGAGCTTGATGCTAACATTTTGATAGGAAAAAGTTTACTACAGACTAATGATAGAGACCTCTTTGTCACATTATTTGGACCACTAAGAAGAGATGAAGCTCTTTTTAAAGACATATTTTGCATGAATAGTGCTTTATCTGTGCTTAAAATACCCAAAATTTAATAC
>VZUA01104232.1:20187-30518 GCA_013401035.1 Horornis vulcanius
CCTTGCAGGTCCCTTCCAACTCAGAATCTTCTGTGATTCTGAAGTATTTTTTACATTTCCTACATTACTTCTCAAACTACCACCTCCACTGAGGAAAACCACATTTCAGTCTGGCATAGTATCTCTCTTTATCATTTTTGGGGTTAGCATGCACCTGCCTTGGACAGCAAGAATATGCATAAAGAGAGAGAAGTCCACTTCTCTCATCTGGGACAGAGAACCATTCCTCTAAACATCACTTCCATGGCAGAATACAAAGTCTTTTAAATCATGGCAACTCATGACAGAAAGGCTACTTCATCAAGGTGTCTTTCATAATCCTGCCAGCCTGGAGCTCAGCTTCACCCTCCACCAGGCTGCCCTCTCCCGAAAGGCACCCTCACACCGTGGTATTATTCAGTAGAGCCAGTGCCCACAGGACTGCAGCACCCACTGCATGTCACTAACACCATCCCCACATGATGCCCTGAGCAGGGCACTCCCCCCCAGTTCTGCAGGAAATTACTGACTTTTGGGCAATTTGTGCTCTTATGGTAAGATCGTTCCCAGCTTAGTCCTGGGACACCTGAGCTTGCTCAGCTGCACAGGAGCACAGACTGTGCCTCCTGCCAGGGAGCTGTGCCTGCTGAACACCCGTGAAATCCAGAGTGCCACAACTCAGCTTATTCCCCGATCAATGAGCTTCTTTAGCTGCTGCCATGACCAGAGGTTTGCTTTGCCATCTTAAAACCACAGCACTTCCTCTTGCTTTGGACATCAGCTGTCTCTTCTTGAGTCCCAGGATCCCTGACAAAATGTGCTACTTCTCTGCCATCCCAGCGCGGCACGAGGAGCTGTCTCTAATGTTAATGTTGCCTCCCAGAGAGCCAACACAAGCAGATACAGCTAGTGGGGACCTGCAGTACTCTTCCAGCTCAGTCTTACAGGCTGAGAACTGGGGTTTTAGTTGCCTCAGTTGCTAAGAAACATGAACACAAGTGTACTCAACAGGTGGTGCTTTTCTCCACTGCACATGTTCCTGAACAGCCATAAACAATGCCTGGATCATCTCCCCACAAATTCTGGACCCGGTGACCATATTGCCACCTCATCACCTAAAAAGGGATGCACGAGTAAAAGGACCAGAGCTTTACACAAACATTTGCTGTCCAGCCTTCTTTGTCAGCTTTCTGCCAGGCAGTTGCCACCAAGACAACCTGCCTCACATATTCAGCAAAAACGGTATCTGCCTTTGGTCCCTACCTTCCAGAAGCCTTTCTTGAATTTCCTATGATGCTTCCCAATGAAGAAGAGGAGAGATAGAAGATATTGCCCCTCTTTGGGGAAAACCCAGCATCTGTTTTTAAAAGGATGCCAGTGCCACAAACTCCTTCAATCCACCCAGCTTCAATGCTTGCCTATAAGCTTCACATGGAAAGTCAGTCTGCTGTGCAGAAGAAACAGCACAGTAACATGGCATTGCAGCTGAATACATAAAACACATTTTAAAGGTTATAAAAGAGCATTGCTGAAAGGACATTGTAGAGGATAATAAGCTTAGAATTAAGCCTACAGACATTGTTTGGCCTTGTATGAATCTGAATATCCTGCCCACTCACAGCTACAGCTACAGAGAGCACAGAAAGTCTACCTCAGACTGCAAACATAGAGTAGCCAACTATCTTTGTGTTGAGTCAACTACAAGTAGATTTGAAAATTCATGGGTCTCAAGTCCAAAGAAAAATAAGGGCACACAGCATGCTGTGCTGCACAAACCAACCCCTAAACTAATGCAGTTTCATACTCTGGCCTATGTAGTTTAACAGCTTAATCTTTTTAGTTTAAGATTTGCGTCTTGGGGTTTTCCTTACGCTGTATAAAGACTAGCAGAATGTTTTTTTTCACTAAATTACTACTTTTGGTTTGCCTTCTGTCTTTTCTTTCCTCCCACCAGACATTCAGTTCTTGACTTCCATGAGAAAAAAACAACATGAACAAACTGAAAAACTAGTAGGACAGCATCTAACTATCAGGATAGAAAAGCAAGTACTGCTGAGGAAATAGAGGGATTGAGGACTTTACTGATAATCTCAAATGACTACTTCCACTAATTCAACATAAATGCAATAAGTGAAGATACAGTTGCTGTGATTTTTGCCATTCAACCTTGAAGCACTCTGCTCTTTGTAGCTGCCTTACTGTAAGAGTATATCCAGATCTTCACAGGATCAAAAAATAAGCCACAAGCTTGATCCCAGTATCTAAGGACATTCTGTTAAGAACTAATTCCACCACAAAGCAGTTAACAAGGGAGGTAACACTTGTATTTTAGCATTTTTATATTAAAATTCTTTATGGAAGCAGAAGTATCCATGGAAATCTGCATGCACATGTATATTTAAGAACAGGAAACAGACCTGTTTGTTGATACTTAGGCTCAGGTCTCACTCATACCACAAACAGGTAAAAGCTAAGGGACTAAACCTCACCCTTCCCTTACAATTGATCAAGTAGAGAGAGACAGAGAATAGTATCTTTAAGATTGTACTATTTCTTTTCAAAATACATTTTAATAACCCTAGTTCTTAATTTGGGCAGCATTGCAAATTCAGATGAATTTGATTAAATCAAATAAGAAATTTTCCTTTACTGACACTTATTTCAGTTGATAATCTCAAGTTCCCCATTTCTCTCTTTTATTCCCAGGAGGAGTAAAAAAATTCTGCATTTCTGACAAGTCTAAATAAAGCTTTGCTGGTTACTGAACTATGCTACATTTCCTATCAACAGAAAACAAAAGCGGAAAAAAAAAAAGACTAGTTCACCACTAAAGGAGATGACTCAGAGCAAGCAGGAACTGTTACCAGACTCAGAAAAAACAGTTTTCCCTTGTACCGCTGATGAGCCCACATTAATGCTGAGATGAACCTAGATTTGTTTTCTTAGCCCACATCTTCCTAGAACGGAACTTATTTTCTTACAAAGCCACCAGATCCTTTTTGGATCTTGTTAGCATTTTAACTTCACGTTAGTCATTTTGTGAAGAAGAAACCAAAAAATAGAAAGACAGAAATAACAATTTTTTTCATTTAAATGATAAATTTCTGTGCACATGGCAAAGACTGGAAAGAGTTATTCACGTTTTGGATCTGGAAGTTTGCAGCACACACACATTATGGTCAGAAACATTTTCAGTTCCCCACTTCTTTAGTAGCAGCTAAGATTGTCACGTAATCACAGTATATAGAAATTGTGGAGCTGCTATGAAGGAAAGTAACTTTATCCCAGCCAAAACCAGCGTGCATGTTTAATGGACAGACACTCCAAGCCTCAACAGCCTCGAGCACTGGTTGTACTGTGAACACCCTTGTGAAATGGTGGAGAGCTCTAGTACCTCCTTTCACTACTTGTTTCTCTTCCCTAAACTCTATCTCAGGTTCAAATCAAAGAGATAAAAAATGCTGCATGGTGACATTTCAAGAGAAAAGAGAGGAAAGACTGTCATTTCTAATCATCTCCCAAAGCCCCAGGTGTCTTGGGGCCCACATATGCACAGCTTCCATGCGTGAAAGCAGAAAAGCAATCTAGAGGCCCATTCCCAGTTCTGAGTAATATAATTTAAGAAAGATAGTGGGATGATGCCTTATTCAGAATGTGGCACCTACACTGGAAAATCCCTGGAATCTACCAGAGATACCACTTCGCCACGAAGCACAACCTATACTGCTGCCAGCACTGTCCTCTGTACCATAAATACAGAGTATCTGACTGGGGATTTCAACTAGTAATATCGTGCTAAAGGAGAAAGCAAGATATAAATAACTACTTTGCAAAGTCTTATGTAGGAAGACGAAGACACTGCACACATCTTCTCAAAGAATAGGCTGAACAACCCTCATATAATCCAGATATGTTCTCTTCTTACTGGCACGAGGAGCCAGAGCAGCCCTCAGTGCTGAAGGAGCATTACTAGCCCAACACACCAAAGCAGCTTTGGGAAGTTTGTCGTTTTTACAATGTGATTGATTTCAAAGGTCACCCTGGAGGAAAAGCCTCAATCTGGCTCCTGCCGACACAGTTGTTACCCACAGCCAGTATCTATTCTCTGCTCTTGGCACTCACTCAGGTGGTGGGACGTGGGTTGCACTGTGGGTATCTGCATCTTAATGAAAGTCTATTTTACTCCCCCAAAGCCTATTGTTCATTTGGAGGCATGGAGCATTACTGGTTGTTTCATACTGGAGCTCTTAAGACAGGTATACACACCAAAGAAATAAAGACTTTCTAAGTAAGAAAAACTTTGGAACTAAAGAATTATCCTAAAAATCTGAGATGACTAATATACTATAGTAATTGAGACTTAAAACTATTTGGAATTTCTTCTAATCCGCAAAACAAAAAAAACCCCCTCCTTTCTTCATCTGACATCTGAGATAAAGGTGGATGAAAATCAGGGAAGCCTATCAGCACTAAAACAGCTCTCATGTTCCCCAGGTGATGACCCTGGTTTACAGTTTATCACAGAATAACCCATTTGAAAAGCTCATGCAGTAAGGATCCCAATTAGTGTGATGAGTTATCACTGTAATGTAGATGGAAAAGATCAAAGCCACACCATTAAAATTGCAATCTAAGAGAATAAAATTAAATATTAAACAAAATTGGTAAATTACAAATTAATGTATAGGATTTTGTGAGAAATGGCTTAGTCTAGATAAACTGTTCTAGACTAAACATGTTGCATTGATGAAATTCAAGACGTTGTTCAGCCAAGCCATGCTGAAAATTAAGTTCTACCCAATCTTCATAATCAGGAATAATTTTATTGCTGAAGGCCCGAAACAGTGGCCTCTTTGTTACCTCCTTCACCTACTTCACACATGAAGTGTTTTTCATCACATGTTCAAAGAAGCAAACTGAAGATACAGAGGCCTCTCATCNCACCTACTTCACACATGAAATGTTTTTCATCACATGTTCAAAGAAGCAAACTGAAGATACAGAGGCCTCTCATCTGGAGATGTCTAAAGAACACTGTTAATTTAGAAAAAGTAATATAAGAGTTTGAAATCTAAATACTCTGTGTTAAGGCTAAGCTAACAAGCTCTTTACAAATGAAATGGGGGCACTTAGGGACTTAAGCCAGCTTTTATCCATGTATGTAGTATACAAAAGGCTTCACATTCCATTAACTGTGGTGAGTACTTCACATGCCCTACATAAATAAAAGGAATGTCATACCTGAAGCATATTTTGAGTCATTTTTATCATGAAAGAAAATATTAGCCAATGTAACTCAGTATCACAACCAGAACTTTTGAGCAATCTTTGAAGAATTATGCAAAATTATGCTAGTATTATGACTGAGGAGTCTTCTGCCAGTAGGGGAAAGGTAATTTGCAGTGCTGTGTCTCACAAAAGACAAGAAGGCTTGACAGGTTTATGGGCAACAACGATGCGCTCTCCCTCAGCCTCAGTGAGGCAGCAGAACCCTCCACCAGCAACTGCCTCCAGCCAGAAAATGGTCCCAACCTTGTTACCAAACTTTTAGGCCCTTCTTGTGTACAAAGAAAACCATTTCAATTTTGACCTTGCAAATAAATGAATAGGGTTCTTTCCCTGCTAAAACAGGCCTCAGATTTGTTATAGTGAGTGAGATGCTTTCAACCCTGTCTGAGAATCCCTCATGGCAAGCAGCTCTGCTGGTCAGTGCCTGCTCACCCACCCACCCAGGGCCACATCACCGTCACCTTCCTCCTCCTGCCCACACCTCGCTGCTCCTGTCTGAATGACAGCCAGCACCTCCCAGCTCTACAGGAATAAGACAGACCACAAACCTCTAATATCCCTTCCTCCTCCTACCCCCAAGGCAATGAGTTACACTCTGTTTAGCCTGAGTCACGACTTTCCTTCCCATCTTCTTCCCATGCATTTTACTCAAATTTATAAACAGAGGAAGAGAACACTAGAGGTGCTATAAAAGGGATGAGCAAGGGATGCCTACTCCACAAGAGCCATGCCCAAGGGCATGCCCCTACAGAGCAGGGCAGCCCAGAAAACACAAAGGTGCTGTTCCCAGGGCAGGGAAAGCTGCCTGGGTAGATGAGGAAGGAACACGGCAGGCAGGGGTGGTGATGGCTGCCAGTCAATTGGCACCTCGGCATTAGCCCTCCTCAGCGTGCACATATGGGCTGCACAGCCAACTGCCCAGCTGCACACACCCCTCCCTCACTGCAGCCAAGGAGAGAAAAACACTGCATTTTTCCACTAAAATGACCCACTTTACTGCCACAACAAATCTTTTTTGATCCATTCTCTTCTGGATCTGCTTTCATGTATGCATTATTAGATATTCAATAACTAAATAGCAGGCGTGATATCTTCTTAGTGAATGCAAATATTATGTGCATAGCCATAGTAAAGGGAGAGAACAGAGCAGTCAGTTTAAATCCTGCTTCCTTTACGGATTTTCACAGTAAAAGTAGTAAAGTATTTTTAGGGAGCTGATACAATACAACACAAAGTGAATTAAAATTAAAAGGAAAAAATAAAAAACTTACTTCAGGGACTAACACTTTTCCCCCTTCCTGCACATAAAGAAATGTATGGCTGTGTTAACTCTGGACACTACACAATTGATATGTAAGTATGTCAATTTAGACACAAGTACACAGCTTGTTGTTATAACTCAGAAATAAAGCACATAAGAAGTAAAAAAAATAAATTGAAAAGCAAACTAGTTTTTTTCCGCTATTTCTCCTAGAAATGCCAGAAAATTCTTTGTATTTCATCTTGGGCTATGGACATTAGTAGTCATTCCCTGACAGTTATATGAGAAGCTTTCAAGCTATACAAAGTTGGTGAAGTCATTATTCCTACTGCACAAAATTATCTTCAATCCTTTTGTTCGCCAAACCACCACCAAAAGATGACATTATTTCAGAATATTCCCTGTGTAAAGCAGAGCAGCAGATTGTGGAAGTAACAGATATTTTGCTTTGGTGGATAAAAAAATCAAGGAAGAAAAAGAGAGAGAATCAGTTCATAAAACCACAACTTGCGTAACTGGTTTTGCTTAAATGAAAAACAAATCAACTGATCATTTCCTGGCAGATGAAGCATTACATTCAAACAGAATTTAAGAATTTTATTCTTTAAGTATTTATCTGTATTCTTACTCTCTCTCACTCTATTCCCTTTTTATTTAAAAACTCGTTTTTAAAGCAGATAAATTTTGAAGGAGCAACTCTGTCTCAAACTACAAAAACTTTGGAAAGGAAAACATCAAAACCAAATCACCTCAAAACAACTTATTTTTAAAACTTCCATCCATGCCTTCTCTGCTGTTTAACTTTCTCTCTTGGCAAAACTATTCTAAGAATTTTATACGACTACTAATATATTTGTTTAATCCCCCAGTCCCAGCCCTCCACAGACGGCTTTTAGGTGGATTTGTTAATAAATTGTTAATACTTTGTTAATAAGCAGTGGCACAGCCTTGGCGGGGGACTTTCCCAGGTGAGAGCTGAGCCCTCACGGATCCAAGTTCATCACTCGCCACACTGCTAATGAGACAAGTGCAGCCCAACACGAGGTTAATTGTCAGAAGCAATAATCTAAATTAAACTGGCCAACATTCAAGTAAAAGGTACCATTTAAAATATCCTTTTCCAATGAAAGCAATCTCAGGAGTTTATTTGCCTACTCAATACAGAATTCCAGGTTTTAAAAAAACCCTTTTTCTTCCCCTCCAAGGAACCAAAGTAATTATTTTAATACAGTGACATATGTTAGACAAAAGCATTAAGGAGGGGGCTTCATTCCACTCCAAATCTCAATGGAATTTTCCCTTATGTGATCACACATCTGAGCTCAGATTTTACCCCAACCAATGAAGATTTTTTGTTAAACAATTGCTATTAGCTGATGAGAAACTTTTTTTCACAAATAATCCCAAAACGTGGAAGATCTAGTGTGATGTTCCCAGCACTGAGAAATATAATTAAAACAACATGGGGAATTAAAAAAAAAAAGTGAGAGTTCACAAAAACATTTGAGAAACAGCTCAAGTCAACTCCAAGCTCACTTAATTTTGGCTGGGACTCCAGGCTCACAACAGCTTCAGCCTGCCAAAATAAATACAGCCACCCATTTGTTCCCGATGCTTTCACCCAGGGAGGGACCTGCTCCTTTGCTTTCCCCTGCTACCATAATGACACGTCTGCTGGGGTTTAACTGGGGTTCATATCCCTGCCCACCTTTGAAACAATTATTATTCTGTTAATTGTGAGAAGAAAAGGACTTAAGTGCCACCTTGGACTGACATAATAACCAATAACTTCCAGATAATTATTATGTGCTATAATTAAAAGAATGCACATCATTTAGGCAAAAAGTTTAAAAATACCTTGGGACAAAGTAGCTGGGGATATAATTCCACACAGGGAATCTGTTTAATTGTGGTTGTAACCATAGAGGACAAATACAGTATTTAAGATAAATATTATTCATTTACAACACTGAGTTAGTATAAAAAAGCATCTAATAAATACGAATATCATGGTTGTAGCTACAATGCTTTATCCATACGTTTACCCATAAGGAATGACTGCAACATGTATGAAAAAGTAGTTTCCAAATAACCTTTTTTGTATTTTTAAAATTATTTAGTTCTTTGTCATTTTTAAGAAAAGCTGGTAAGTGGATACAAAACTCCTTTTCAAAGCACTCAGACATCTACACCTAATCTCTGCACTAGTGACCATCCGAATATCCATGTTTTCAGGACTTAGTTTTAGACTTGAACACGAGATCATTTTAAGGTGGGTAATGCAGTGAAAAACCTCTCAACTGAATAACAATAAATGCAGTAAGAAAGAGAAACCTCTCACAAAATACTAGGAAAGACAGTGGATTCAAGTAAGTAATATTTAAAAAAAAATGGCTCAGCTTTTAATGATATTGCACAAGTGCTTTTCTTTTTCTAACACAAAGTTGAACTCTTCAATCACTATAGTTGCTTCAGTCTAAGAGGTAGCTGGCAAACACAATGGCATGAAAAGCATCTTGCATTAGACATGGCCAGTTACAGATTAAGATGCTGACATGAACTAGTTAGAAACATTTTTACATTTCTCTTTTTTTAAATTCCCATTTGGGAAGCTGCTGGTTCCTCTTCCAAACGTATAAATTCAATCCACAACACAGAAGCTTTGTCACATTCCACTCCTTGGATGCATTGGCCAGTCTACTGCCTACTCAGGAACCCAAGGGGAACGTACAAAATGACACTCTCAGCGTACTAAAATGAACTCTGGAAGTTCAACAGAAGCTCGTATTTATCTCTGTTAAGCAGCACAACCACTTGCAGCAAGCTGTACTAGTAGGACAGTTAAAGATGACTTTTTGGAGACAAACAGGCAGTGGCAAAACTGAGAAGATTCTAGAATTCCTGAACTTTGATGGAGGTACTAATCCTAGGCTACTGCCACTGCTCTTCCTGCCCAATTCTTAAGTGCATACAAAAGCAAACAGCAGATGGTCAGCTCATAAGACCAGCAATATTGGCATAATCAACACAGAGCCACCGGCCTGTGCCCACATTCAGCCAAGCAGAGGCTGATTGATCAACTGAGCGAAGATCAGAGATGCTTGGAGAACACCTACAGAAAGGACTTCACTCACAAGGGCATCCTGAGTAAAGTTCTTTTTCATTTCTTCTCCTATACAGTGGTTTGTTCTCTTTTGCTTTTTAAATCTGAATCTTCTATTTCAGACATCAGAAATCAGCATTTTAATCTTCATTTCTCCCCCAATGTTATCAAAGGACAATAACACAGTCCCACTTAAAATGTAAGGAAATACTTTAGTGAATAACTGTTACAGATGTAAGGAGACAAAGCTGTTTTATTTTCAGCATTTAAAGAAAAAAAAAAATCCAAGCAACTTTTCTGATTGCACTAAAAGGACACTAGGCAGGATCCATTCTATCAGTTCTGTTTCTGAAGCTTATTCCTCATTGTTTCATTGCTGATTTGAAGAAGGGCACAACTGCAGTAAGGTCAGACCTGTTAAGTACACAGGACATGGGGGGGTTGAATAGGACAATCAACATAAAACAGCCTTGGTTTTTCCATTTTTCTCTCAAATAAAGTAATGTACCATAGAAACCTCCCTTCTTGCCTGACACTTTGTATCTCCAGCAGCCAAGAAGCAAAAGGCACATTAGACAGCTGTAGGACTTCTATCTGGAAGAAATGCAACATTTCCGGTCCAAATCCAAACACAATGATCCCAATCCTGCAAACTATCCAGCAGCTATGTAGGCCAGATTGGTAGGTTATAGTTAGCTA
>VZUA01104235.1:14450-28432 GCA_013401035.1 Horornis vulcanius
GTTATGAAACAGTTCATACCTTCCACAGTTAAAGCACAGCCAAAGATATGCAATACATACCAAGGAGAGGTTATATGCAAATACACAGTGGGATGAACCCCCAAAAGTACATTCTGCTTTGGCTTTTCTAGCTCTGTACAGAAGTTGATAACCTTGAATGCACTAAAACAACTTAAAGTTATTGTGAGGAGCCAAAAATGCTTCAAATAGTTTTATAAAGTATTAAATTTATATAACTGAGAAAATTATAAATTGCCTATATTTTAAAAATGTAGAAAATCTTAAAATACATTGCCTTAACTATTTAAAGTGCTTCAGCTGCTCAAACTAAGTTACTTTAATTTGGAAAGCCTGTTGAAATATGCATAGATTAAAAATCTTTTTAAAATTGATTAAAATATTCTGTCTCTTAATTCCAATTTTTCATTAATTAAAAATATTTTTCACTCCAATTGTTCTAAATGCAACTTCAGCTAAGATTGCCCATATGCTTTTGATTTCAAGCAGTAAAGAGCCATAATAAAAAGGAAATTTTATTTTTATTTTGGACATTCGTTAAAGAGATAGAAAATACAGCAGATCACAAGTTCTGAACTAATATTCTCTCCTTTGCCACAAAAACACACTACACAGAATATCAATGTGAGCTTGCCTCCTCATACTACTGTTCTGGGGTTTTTTTCTAAGTTTGGTCTCCAAAATCCAATCTCTGGAAGTGAATTTCACAGGGTGAATAAAGTTTTCATTTTACTTCAGTTGAATTAGCCTTTTCCCCAGAGCCTGAAGGGATTATTGTAATCACCTTGTAGGACTATCAGAGGTTCAAGATCCTACCTCCATTCAAAAAACCATACTGCTTTTGAATGAACACAGAACACCTTTCAGGGCTCCCTCATTATTGGCTTAAAGAATATTTATGAAGTCCATTTAAGTGGCCTCTTCTTTTGGATAAGATAAAGGGACTTCCCTCCACACCCACCGAACACATGTTTTTTAGGTTTTATTCTTGTAATAAGAATAGCAGTGCATTTTTGATTGTGCTACTTCCTGAAAACCTTCCAGCCTCTCAGGATGCTGTTGGCATTTCTCACACTAGACCTAGAGAATCACACAAATGTCTTTCATGTTGCCTAAATCAAGGAAAGGCAGGTGAAATATTCTACAAGAAACTGGATGATGTTTCATGTTTGCTAGCCCTTGTTCTTGTGGGAGACTTCAACTTGCCAGATGTCTGCTGGTAACTCAACACAGTGAAGAGGCAATCTAGGAGGTTCCTGGAGCATGAGGAAGATAAATTCCTGACACATCTGGTGAGTGAGCCTACCAGAGACTGTGCCCTGCTAGACCTGCTGTTTATGAACAGAGCAGGGCTGGTGGGATACGTGGTGGTGGGATGGTGCCTTGGGCATAGCCACCCCAAAATAATAGTTTACAATTCTTGGTGAGGTGAGGAAAGGGTCAACAAAACCTCTACCTTGGACAGTCCTTAATAACAAAGGAGTCCAGGAGCACTAGACATACTTCAAGAAAGAAATCTTAAAAGCACAGAAGCAGGCTATCCTCATGTGGCAGAAAATGAGCCAATGGCAGAAGAAGACTGGCCTGGCTGAACAGGGAGCTCTCACTGCAAATCAGACTGAAAAACAAACAAACAAAAAAAAAAAGAGTTGATGACCTTTCCAAGAAGGGGCAGGCAACTCAGGGAGAGTATAAGGGTGTCCTTAGGTCATGTAAAGAGAAAATTAGAAAAGCTCAAAATTCAGTTAGAACTCAATCTGGCAACTGCTGTGAGAGATAACAAGAAGTGCTTTTATAAATAAATTAACAACAAAAGAAGAGCTAAGGAAATTTTCTATCCTTGTATGTGAGGAAGAGGGGAACATTGCAACCAAGGACCAGGAAAAGGCCGAGGTACTTGTACTTTCTTTGCCTCAGCCTTTTACAGCGAGACTGGTTATCCTCAGGGCGACATGCCCCAAGCTGGTAGACAGGGTCTGGGAGCAGAGCAGAATCCCTGCAATGAAGAGGAAGCAGCTATTGACCCACTGTGCCACCTGGACACTCACGAGTCTGTGTGAGTACAAAGGAGCTGTGGGTGCTGGTTGACAGCAGCTGAACATGAGCCAGTGTGTGCCCAGGTGGCCAAGAAGGCCAGTGCCATCCTGGCCTGTGTCAGGAGTAGTGTGGCCAGCAGGAGCAGGGCAGGGATTGTCCCCTTGTAGTCAGCACTGGTGAGGCCACACCTCAAGTTCTGTGTCCAGTTCTGGGCCCCTCACTACAAGAAAGACCTTGAAGGGCTGGAGCGTGTCCAGAGAAGGGCAACAGAGGTGGTGAAGGGTCTAGAGAGCAAATCACATGAGGAGTGGCTGAGGGAGCTGGGGTGTTCAGCCAGGAGAGGAGAAGGCTCAGAGGAGACCTTATCATTTTCCAACTGCCTGAAAGGAGGCTGTAGCCAGGTGGGGGTCAGCCTCTTCTTCCAGGCAACTAGCAACAGGACAAGAGGAAGCGGCCTCAAGCTGCACCAGAGGAAGTTCAGGTGGGACATCAGGATGAATTTCTTCCATGAAAGTGCTGTCAAGCATTGAAACAGAGTGTCCAGGAAGGTGGTGGAGTCACCATTCCTGGAAGTGTTTAAGAAATTACTGGATTTGGCACGTAGTGCTAAGGTTTAGTTGACATGATGGTGATCAAAGGTTCAATGATCTTGGAGGTCTTTTCCAATTTAAATGATTCTATGATTCCATTATCATATTAGGAGCTCAGATTGTGTTACCTCTGAAACAGACAGAAATGTTTCTTTCAAAGTTGCATTTTTTAGGATTCAGCCCATCCGTCAAATATTTCTCTTCTTAATGGGAACTCTATTTTTTTTCCTCAAGGCAAAACTGTCTTCCATGTATTCACATTAAAATTAAAAATTTAGTATTTTTTGATTGCAACCTGTATGTCATACAAAAAGATAACTCTTCATAAATAATTATCCTGCATTGTTACTTACTGTTAATGTGATATGATGTGATCTATAAATTTTATTTTGATTATCAGCAAGGGAGAAAACTTTACCTTGCAGTTGTAAATACCAAGTATTGATTAAAATAAATTAAACTGATTAATTTTTAAATGAATACTTTAGTAGCCTTCAGTTAATTAATAACACTCTGTCTACACTAACCAGCCACTAGGAAGCTTGATAATGTTCCACACAGAACCCACAACAAAACCACTGGAGTTAAACTGAAAAAAAATTGATTTACAGTTCTTAAAAATAGCAACACATTCTAGAGAAAAAGGCAGATTTATAGTCTCCTAGAACAGTAAAACTTCAATAGTTGTGTGATATAGCTATCATATATGAAAATTCATGCAATCATTTCTGGTCAAAACCTCATACAATACAGATTGCTTTTCTGTATAATCTTGAAAATCATCTAAAGAGTTCTTCTGTAAACATCAAGTTATTGGATGATAAAAATCTGACAGTTCTAGGCACTGAAGATTACTTACCCTTGAAGGTCTCACTGCAGTATAAATTACTGAAAAATGAATCCCTCGCTCCTGCAGATCCATGGTCACTCTTCCAATTATTTTGTCTGTAAATAGAATAATGTATAATTCAAAAAAACTCTGTAAGCTGAGAAAGCTAAAAATCCTACAGTAGCTGGAGACTAATGAGCTAGATGTTTAAGCAACTTAAGTGCGCATTCTATCTCGGTACAAATGGGATAAGACACACTCAGTGTCTTGAAAAATACACAATTTCAATGAGATAATATTAAAAAAATACAACAGTTCAGAAAAAGGGGAGATTTTGAAACTGAAAAGTAAAATCACAGAACATATACCCAAAGGTTTGAACTTTGGGCAATTAAAAGCAGGAGCAGAAGAAATCACTTAAGAGATGAGAGCAGGATGCTCTATCAGTCAAATGTTAGTCAAGTGACCAGTTAACAAATAAATAATAAAATTTAAGCAGTATTGTTCTGTGAATTACAAAATATACATAACTACCACTGAGAAACAACACTCAAAACATGGTGTTTAGTGTGATATGTATAATACTGTAGCAATAATTTTTTTTCCTTCTGTGGATTTAAAGCATGCTTCTGCACCCCAACAGGACAGAGAAAATTTTTCTGTTCATTACATTGGAGGCCAAAGGAGAAATATGGTGGAATATTTCTGAAAAAGGAAGCAGAAACCAAGAAAGGAAGAGAGGGCTTTTCAAAGACATCCAAATACAGCTGCATGAAAGATCCTCCTCTAGTTCTGAAACCATAGGCAGTTGTAATAAATACTTACAACTGATAAATGTTTTCAATATTTATGCAGAAACATGAACATCTGCTTATAAGGAGCACAACAATTGTGACTCATTATTGGTGTTGCTATTGGGACTGCTTGAGAAGCAAGCAAGCAGACTCACATTTCCTGTTTCAGTGCCTTCCCACTTCTTATTCATGTACCAGCCTGGTAGAAGGATATTTTATAACCTGGACATACAAACTTCTTAGATTTTGAGGTTATATTTTACAGAAATTGTATTTTATTTGCATTTGCTGAAATTAATAGTTTATATTATTATCCTATTTAAGGATAATAATATTAATTTCTATTTATTGTAACTATGGTGTCCTGGCTGAGTAAAACATTTGGATTTTCTAAAAATTCAATCCAAGTTTTTTTTGTTTTTTTTTTTTTTTCTGTAGGGTTTCAACTGAACTGATTTCCTCATATCTGTAGAAAGAAATAGAATCATAGCTATGTAAATTTTCCTTCTAAAAATTACTGCTAAGAGAATCTACTATAAGAAATGTACTTACTCAGAAAAACAACTGCCTAAAAACTACTGCCATAATTACATTGGTTGTGGAGATCCAAGGCATTATATAAAGTAGATTCTGTATTCTGAATTCATATATTTTTGAAATTCTCTTCAGCCCTAGCAAAAATTTGCAGAACAAAAAAAAAAAAATAAGATATGTATAAAAATGCAGCAATTAACTCTGGGTTTTCTTTCATTAAAGCAACCAATAGCTTTCTGAAATAATATGTTATTTGTATTTCCCTTCAGAAAGGAGCTACATGTAACTATAGTTACCAGTTACATCTATAACTCTTCCCTTCAGGAAGATTCTAGAGGCAATTCCTTCATCCAGAGAAGCTGCTGTGAACATCCTTATGACAACAGAGTTGATATAGATCTCGTTTGCCTGATCAGAATCCTACCTTTCTTAAGAAGTATTTTCAAATTCTCCAAAGAAAAGAGCTCAGACTGTCCACAGTGTTTTAGAGCACCTAAATTAGATGCCTACATGGGAACAATAGTGCAGATTCTGTACTTGGCCAAGCAAAGAGGCACATCTTCCCTAATCCACGCACCTTCTTCCCAATTAACATCTAGCTGATACTAACAAAAAAGCTGGCATAGCTTTTCCTCCATCCTCCCACAGATCACCACTTAACTTTGCTTTCCCAAAAACAAAGTGGTCTGAGACACTTGCACAAGTCTACAGTGTGCCCTGGCAGCCAGGAGGGCCAAGCCTGTCCTGGGGTGCATCAAGCACAGCATGGCCAGACAGGCAAGGGAGGGGATTGTCCCCTCTGTTCTGCTCTGCTCTGGGGCAGCCTCACCTCAGTGCTGGGGGCAGTTCTGGGTGCCACGATATATGAAGACTATAAAGCTATTAGAGAGTGTCCAAAGGAAGGGAAAGAGGATGGTAAAGGGTCTGAAGGGGGAAGGGAGCCTTATGAGGAACAGCTGAAGTCACTTGGTCTGTTCAGCCCAGAGGAGAGTGAGGAGAACTCATTGCAGCTACCACTTCCTCATGAGGGGAAGAGAAGGGGCAGACACTGCTGATTTCACCACTTGTGACCAGTGATACAATTCCAGAAATTGGCATGACTCTGAGTCAGTGGAGATTTAGGCTGGATATCAGAAAAAGGTTTTCTACCTAGAGCTCTGCAACAGGCTGCCCAGAGAACTGGCAGAGGACCAAACCTGACAGAGCTCAAGAAGCATTTGGAGAACATTGTCAGGTACATAATGTGCTTTTTGGGGTGTCCTGTGCAGGGCCAGGATGGACTCAGTGATCCCAACAGTCCCTTCCAACCCAGCATATTCTACGATACTATGATTCTAGAGCTTGGGAAGCTTACTCTTGAATCCATGCAGCTGATGAAAGAAATGCTCCATAATAAAAAAAGCCACTGTTTAGCCAAGACCAACATAAAGCCAAGGCTCAACTATCCAGTATGCTCTGAGGACAAGAAAAGAGAACAAAATAACTCCTCCACAATTCAGAGATGAAAACACAACTGCTTGTTTTAATATAAAACCCACTCATTTTGTGCAAAAACAAACAGAAAAGGATACACAACTGATTTCAGTACTAAGGTATTCTCCCCTGATTTTCAAATCTGCTTTTGATTTTACAACCCCAGTTCTGAGCAGAAACAGTCACAGCCACTAAGAACACTGTTAAATTATCAGCCCACTACACTGTAAGCCCTCCAAACTACAATCTCATTGATTTGCACACTTTATAATTTGATTTCTAATTTAGAGTAGTAAGTTGAAAGCTCTGCAATGAGATGCCTCTTGGTGCTATTTTCATGTATGGCATCACTTTTTCAACCAGATGCTAGGCAAGAAAAAATTTTATAGTATTATATTGAGAGATTCTTTTCACAGCTTTTACAAGTAGTGCTTAATACACTGCAAAAGCAATAAAAGACTGACATCAAAGGCAAAGAAGGCCATCAGTATTGTTTTATAAAGAGTAGAAAAACATTTCCTATTCATGCAGATACCCTTTGTTGAGAGCAAGGCCTTGGAATTGCCAGCTGAGCCTAGCACCAGCTGCACCACCAGTGTGCAAGGTGAGACCAAAAGAGGCAGCTCAAGTTGCACAGACATGCAGGGCTTGGGCTCAGAGAATGATGGGCTCATGCCTGAAGCAGATGTAAATTTATCAAGCTTACATTTCATGTCACAGAGCTGTATCCAGGTGGATTTTTAATCAGATACTTAGTGTCTGATTAAAGCTAAGACAACCACAGCTTATAAATACTGTAGAAGGGGAGTGGGATAAAAGCCTTTAAATAGTAGCAGCCTGGCAAAGCCTGCAAACTAGAGAATACAACCTGCTCCAGTGAAAACGCAAATGATGAAATGTTAGTTATGTCTAGGTAATATTACTTACCATTTTCAGCAATTGCTTCCAGGGTGGAAATCTCTTTTAAACCACTAGAGAAAAAGAGGGAGAAAAATAATTAAAAATCTTTTCTAGGCAAGAATTATGTGAATCAGAAATGTATGAAGATACTGACTGATAAAAGGATTACTGTCAGTCCCTCTGTTATTCTTTCATCTCCTCTTAATGACCCTTTTCTTCTGCAAAGCCATTAAAAATGTAAGGACCACATCTTCAGCTGATTCTTAAACCCCTCAAACTTCCTAGGCAGCAGAGAAGTCATACTACTAACAGTAATTTGATCAGTCTCTGGGAAGCTTTTTTTTTTTTTTTTGGTGTTGGCCCTTGTTTAACATTCGTACAGGAGCTCTTTAAAATAGCTATCGTGCCTCTTTTTGTGTAGTGAAATGACAGCTGGAATTACATTTGTTTAGGACATGTTGATATCTGCATCTTATACTAATATAACAAGTAACAAGCTGGGAAGAAGAATAAGCAGAGGAAGCTCAGCTGCCACGCCTTATATTTTCTAAATATACATTCACCAGAAGGAACAGTCTCTCCCTATCTCTCTTAGATCACAGCCCTTATAGAGCTGGAAATGTGAAAAATTATAGCCCTCCTCTTCCTTCCATAGTGATGGAAAATCAGGCTTTATTAGCTTCAGGTTTGTCTGTATGTTTATTTGCTTGCTTATTTACCCTGCCAGTATTTTTGACCCCTTGAATGCCTTCTAGCAATTAATTCTGCAGGTTAATCACGTGTCGAGTAAAATAATTGAGCCCTTCTGCTAAAAACTGTGTTGCCACTTAGTTTTATTAGCTGCTCCTTTGTTCTCATATAATGAGGCAGAAAAAATAGGAATGCCTGACTGCCTTTCTCAACATAATTCATCTATTACACCTGGTAAGCTCATCAGGGGACTTTGAAAAACACTGAATTCATCCTTGTAAGAGAAACAATTTTGATATCCCTACAAGCTTCCACTTTTTGCATTTCCTGAACACAACTGACATTTTCAAAAGCTCAAAAAAATCATGCACACAGTGTGTCAGTCCTGTTCATGATGAGCTCCTACCTGGAAAGTGGTTGTAGCTGAACCACCAGTAAGTTTGGGTTAGATGCATTCACTTCCAGCTGAGAGATATTGAGATTAGTTAAATTTGTTAACTTCCAGTCTCCTGATTCCTGAAGAACACTTAGGAGATACTTGGTAGCCTTGCAGTCAACAGCTGGCAAAACTAAAGATGAAGGAGAAGATTGAAGAATTTCCTGTAATAAATTTATGAGAAGTTTATTTACTCACTTAATATTTAGTTGCTTAATAAATAAACACATCTCTTTTTTTTAATGTATCCTTAATTTAATATTCAAGGTAAGCAACCTCCACAGTAAATAGCACATGAATTCTCACCAGCCTGATGGTGGCTTGCAGGCTGCTCCTGAACTTTCTAGAAGCAAGCTTAAACCACTCAGTAACACCAAATTTTTACTCTTCTTTCCACATGTGGGGTGGAAGAGGAGAGACAGATGATATAGAAGTCCTCCAGCTAAGAGTGCAGTGGTTATGAGCACTGCCAGAAGAACAGCTCAGATGATTCTCTAACTAAATGCCCTTGGAGGTGAGAAAGATCAATGTCAGACACTGGCAGTTCCAGCAGCTCCATTCAGTTGTCATACTTTGCATAATAAACACCCTGCATTTGTGCACATCCTGGTGGTACAGCACATGGTACAGAAAAATGTCTACTTTGAAATGATTAATTCAAGAAATCTGCAGATTTCAGCACCTACAGAGCCTCCAGACACACACAAACAAAATTCATGTCATATACTTTCCACCTTTCTACTCAAAGTACAAATTATTAAAGCTCAGGCTGAATTGGTTCAGATAAAGCATCAGGGTATCTTTCACTTTATTTGAATTTTATGACTTCCTGATAAAGATACTTGAGTGAAATGAATTGAAAAACATCCTCACTATAAATTTGGAAACTGCATAGTCAAAAAACATCTTTCCAAGCATTTTCTTGATAATAAAACTAACCGAAAATATTTGGGGAAACAAAATGCAAGATGAAGATTTGAAAATGATAAAAATTAATGTAGCCCATATTTAATGACGTGGTGGGTTGAGCCTAACCTGATGCCAGGTACCAACCAAAGCTGCTCTATCATTGGCCTCTTCAGCTATACAAACAAGAGAAAATAAAAGGCTCATGGGCCAGAGAGAGTTCACTAACCAATTATACAAGAAAATGAGACTTGACTTGGGAAAATTAATTAATTAAACTTATTAACAATCAAATCAGAGTGTAATAGCAGAAATAAAATCAAATCTTAAAACCAGATTCTACCAACCCCTCTCCTTCCAGACACAACATCACTCATGACTCTCTACCTCCTGCCCCACAGTGGTGAGGGGGGATAGAGAATGGCATCTGTGGCCAGTTCATCACACGTTGCCTCTATCGCCTCTTCCTTCTTGGGGGGACACTCCTCATAATCTTCCACTCTCCTGCATGGGGTCCCTCCCATGGGCATCAGTCCTCCATGGACTTCTCCAAGGAGAGTCCTTCCCACAGGCTGCAGTTCTCCATGAATTGCTCCAGCATGAGTCCCTCCCGTGGGGTCCAGTCCTTCAGGAACAGACTGCTCCAGCATGGGCTCCTCTCTCCACAGGTCTCTCCTGCCAGGAGCCTTCCCACAGGGTCACATCTTCCTTCAGGCATCCACCTCTCCTGGCAGTGGGTGCTCCCTGGGTTGCAGATGGGTCTCTGCTCCCCCAGGTACCTCCATGGTACAGAGGCACAGCTGTCACACCATGGGCTGCACCATGGGCTGCAGGGAATCTCTGCTCTGGTGCCTGGAGCACCTCCTCCCACTCCTGTGCTGACCTTGGTGCTGGTTTCTCATACATTCTCACTCCTGTCTTAAACCACAATTGCTTCTGTGCAGTAACTTCTCCACCTTTTTAAAGCTGTTACCACCATCTCTGATGGGCTCAGCCCTGGCCAGTGGTGGGTCCCTCTTGGAGCATTAACACTTTTGGACATGGGGGAAGCTTCTGGGGAAGCCACCCCTGTAGCCTGCCCACTAGCAAAGTCTTGCCACAGAAACCCAATGCAGATATGAATACTAGAAGATATTTTTTCATTGAGTCCCAGTTTACAGCTTGTTAACTTTGCTTTTGTATTTTCTACATTTCAATCTAGAGTAATTCTGTCACTTGATCCAACATTCAGATCTTCAGGCTGTTACACTCTCCCTCTCTCTCCCTCTGATAAAAGTGTTGTGGTGCTCCTAACACTTTTCTCCTGCTATTAATTTTTGCCTTTTTGCCTGTTTTTGACTGTTTATCACTTTTCTGACCTGCTGTGGTTCTTTCTAATTGCTCACATCTTCTGTCCTAGGCAAAGGCTATTGATATTTTCACATTTCTATAGATGCTTATAAGGCAGGATTATGCAGCATTGTCTGATTTACCAGACTGATAGAAAAGTAACTAAGCAGGAATTAAAATAGAGCAGAAAGAACTGATCTTGTGTAAGGGCCTTTGAGTAGAGTTGTTTGCACCTCCTGGGAGAAAAAGATGAAGCATTACATTTTGATTTGTTTACAGATTTGAATTTAGACCTCAAATTCTGTGCAATTCGATGGTTTTGTTCAGTATTTTCATCCCTTGTGCCATAGCAGCAGCCAGAATGGCAACAGCCATTTAATCCAAGGATATATATTAAGCAAATTACTCATTTAACATAGAACAAGATATAAAATGTATCATTACTGAGTAATATCTTAATTGTGCCTCTGCTCCTAACCAGTGCTGCACTGCCATCTGTCTCAGCTTCCAGCCACTGGTATTCAGCTGCTTTTTATCTGAAGGGTAGACACAGCTGGATATCAACTCAACAGCCTCAGGCAGGCAATCTGATCCCAAGCCTCTTTGTCCTTCCTGCCATTTGGCAATTGTGCACTTTTCTTTACAATACCCATATGTTGCTTTACACATTTTGGGATTTCAGCTACCATGCTTGGTCAAAACATGAAAACTCCAAGGGGTGGAGAATGAGGAGGATATTGAGAAACACCTGATTTTGCATTCTGCTAAAGAAAACCACATAGTAGCTAGGAAAGGAGAGGGACAAGGAAAGAGAGGAAGGGAAAAAGAAGGAGAAGGGTAAGGTTTAATTTTAACTTTCCAATTATAATCTATTCCATGAAATTTTACACTGTAGCCATGCCCTTCAAATGCATAAAGCATATGTATGCAAGTTATAATTTTAATGAAAATTGATCTGAGGTACTTTACCTGATAAAGTGTGTTGCAGCTACAGGGAGTATTGTTGAAAAAACCTCCATGCTGTACTGTATAGTGGGAAACATGACAATTTTTATTTTTCTGAAGGTTACAGACAGATCCAAGGGACTGTCGAGAAGAAAACCTGAAGTCCAAGAATGGGAGGAAGCATTGCAAAGCACAAAATACAGGCTATAACATCAACAAAGGACTGTACTGGGGAAANTAATGCATAAAGCATATGTATGCATAAAGCTAAGTTATAATTTTAATGAAAACTGATCTGAGGTACTTTACCTGATAAAGTGTGTTGCAGCTACAGGGAGTATTGTTGAAAAAACCTCCATGCTGTACTGTATAGTGGGAAACATGACAATTTTTATTTTTTTTTTCTGAAGGTTACAGACAGATGCAAGGGACTGTCGAGAAGAAAACCTGAAGTCCAAGAATGGGAGGAAGCATTGCAAAGCACAAAATACAGGCTATAACATCAACAAAGGACTGTACTGGGGAAAAGACTGAGATAGCTTTCACAAAAAAGTTTTGCCTAACAATTCAGCTGAAGGTATCTGAAGGAGTCAACAGGCATTTACTCTAGGAAGCTTCAGATGGTACAGTCTACTCGGACCCATACAAGGCATTCAGCAAAGTCTTGAAGCAAGGACCACTTAAGAAACTAAGCTGCTTTGGAGAGAGAGAGGCAGTCTTCACTTGAAGGTAAATAAAGAATAGGTAAAGATTTAGCAAGCAAGGGGTGTAAGAAAGTATCTGTTACTGCACTAGGGTCTGTTCTGTTCCATATGTTCCTAAGCTATCTGATAAAAAGATAAATATTGAGTGAAAGAAACTTGCTCATTATGCTGAATTTTCAGGTTAGTAAAGGCACTGATGAACTTCAGAAGCAGCTTCTGGTACAACCTCTTGGGCAACTGAGCAACTGATGAGGTTCAATGTAAATTGATTTTAGCACAGTACTGGGTGACAGAAAAACAAACCTAATTTTACATATACAATAATAGGTAATAGACTCAGGACTGAGTGTTACCCTTCAGTAATGAAACCTTGAGAGTTACAACAGCTCTTTGAAAATGGTAATTCAGAGGCTGATAGTGATTAGGATTGAAAAAAATCAAATATTAATAGTATTTTAGAAAAGGCTAGAGAACAAAACATCATCATGTCACTGAGTAAATCTATTATGAACTTTTATCTTGATTATTATGCAGTTCTGTGCATGTTCCCTTGTCAAAAAATTATATAATAAAACTAAAAGAAATAGACAATCAAAACTTTAGTAGTACCTCTGTATCATACGTGACTGAATAGGACTGCTCAGTCTATGACTACTGAGTGAGGATAGGATGGAGCTATCAGACTACAAGAGGCAATGACTTACAGTCATAATTATGTAGCTGCACAGCTGGCCACTAATTGGAGTGTGTTAATATACGCTCCATTTCTAAGGAGCTGAGCATTGTCTGGGGAAAGCCAAAGCTAATATTAAAGAAAAATAGTTTGTAGGGTAGGTAACTGCTTAACAAAGAAGTTTCCCAAATGCTAATCTTTGTATTTTATTATTTAATTTAGAAGTTGTTTGAAAGTTCAAGATAAATGATCTACCTATAAGATTCCCTTTGTATTAATTTGTGTTAACTAGAATAAGATTCTTTTATTGCATGCAAACCCATTGGCACCAAAAGCTCAGAACAGCTGCTAATGCAGCTGAACAAATCGAGTATCTGCAAATGTTTCTGGGGTTTACAAGTCTATAACTCTTTTTCAAATAACATTTCTTCTTGTAGTACACATGCTGTTACATGAACTTATACATTCTAAATGAAATCTCCAGCTTAGGTTTATGAATAAGTTTGCATTTCTGAAGTTCATAAAGGAGGATTCTTGAGAGCAACAGAACATTAGTTATAGCTTCACTGATCACTTGTATAATATAGAATGTGTAGGTAAAAAACTTGTGATTATCCAACATCAAGGATTATAATTTCCCCAGTGAGAAAATTCAGACCCAACCTTCACTTTGTCCTGTGTTGTGTGAATATTATTGCAATCTTCCATAGCATGATTAAGAATTGATTTCTTACTCCAAGTATCTCAAGTGGAGTTCAAGCAATACGACAGCAACCAAGCAAACTTTTGTAGACTGTTATGTCCAATATAAACGACTATAAAGTTCCTTTTCTGGCCCTAAAAGCTAAACCCTATGCAATAGATACTGACAAAACTCTCTCTATGGGCACCTAGGTGAAAAAGAAGTATGTAGTTTATATATCTCATTTTCTCTCACATTACAGCACCTCACCTCCATTAAACTACACTACAAAAGCATTAAGATTGCCAAATCCAACAGGACAAATGTAGAAAGTGCTGGAGTTAAGGTGAGCAATTTATAAAATAAACTTTCCAGTTTTAAAGAAGCCATAATACGGAAAAATTTCTCAGCTCCAAGAAATAGAGAGGGAACAGAGACAAGG
>VZUA01104240.1:0-24890 GCA_013401035.1 Horornis vulcanius
TTCTATGGCTTGGGTCATAGGACAGGTCAGATGACTGACCATACTGGTCCTTCTTATATCTGAAATCAGAGGTAAGTTGCTAAGTAATGAGCCTTCTTTTCAAAGGTGCTGAGCAGCTACTCTTGGGGTTCATGCAAAAAACCAAATGCTCTAGCTGTCTCATTGGGGTTTAAATATGAATGCAGCAGCCCACTCTGCACAGACATGTGTGTGAATCTCATCCCATCTGTCTACCCATCCTCCAAAGAATCTTAGCTGAAATTTTTTCTCTGAATGAATTCCATTATCGAATGCTGGCAGATTTTCTGACCATCTTTACTGTTAAACTGCTTGTATTTGTGTTGTTCTAGACCTCTTCTATTACATAGTGCTGCAAATGTGACTTGTACTTTTGGGGCCCAGGAAGGCAGAGCCTCTCAGTCTGTGTGCTGAAGCTGCTCCATTGGTGTCCTTCCCTCTGTGAACATTTGTAGAAATTGCTGTACTTTTTTGGCCATTTTTGAAGGACTTTTCTAGCTTCAGAGCAAAATCTAATACAATGCAATAGCCTGTGTTATGCTTTACAAAATAGCATGCTTTTGCTATTTGTGTTTCTCATGGCTCTATTTTTAAAAAATACTACATTGTGAATCTGCAATAGGAATTCGGCTCTATGATCTTTGTGGGTCCCTTCTAATTCAGGATATTCTGTGATATCATGATACTTATTGGCAGGTCAGTAGAAGAAAACTAAAATTACAGGCTTTTAATGTTTCAGTGAATACACTTTAATTCCTTTGCAGTTAATAAGATACCACCATATGCAGGGGAACGTGCATACTCTATAGGCATGCTAGGTATGTGGTAGGGAAAGAAGGCTTGTAATACTAATTTCAGGATGAAAACTTTTCTTTTTTTTTTTTTTTAATGAGATAATTTGAGTATTCAGTGAGGGATTTTGGTTCTGTGGGAACTGGTCAAATACAGCAGACATAAATATAGAAGGCAAGTAGCATGGCAACTTGGAGAACTTCTGCCCCTATAATATATTAAAAAAACAAGCACACCAGCAGCTTATTGGTGTATTTTTAGTATGCTGTTTTGAAAGAGTCTGAAGGGGTGAGGGTGTGAGAGACTGGTCTCTTCAGTAGTGTGGAGAGATTTCATAAGAACCTTTTCTGTAGTCTGGTACATCCTGTGATCCAAGGAGGTGGCTCTGGGCAGGACCTATGGGAGTGCTCCTGTGGTATAGCTGGTAGAATGAGGTTGCAGGAGTAGCCTTTGTAGGTAGCATCTTTTCCACCTGGGCTGGGTGATCTGCTAAAGCGCATGAAATATGTAGTTATGTTGCTAATCTAGACCAAAGTCAATCCCAGGGTGTCCTCTTTTCCTAATTTTCCTAGGAAGATTCGTGATAACACGAGTGTGGGCCTGTGACTCAGCCATGCCTCCCATTCCATTTAAAAATACCATGTATTTTAGATAGAGCAGTCCCAGACCTGTTTTTGAAGATACCACCCATTTTCTCCAGAACTAAGGACAGCCTTTGGATTCTGAAATAGCAGACTAATGTAATGAGCTTGAAATGTCTAAAAAAATGGAAAAACTGTGAAAGAAAAGTTTTATTACCAAGAAAATGGAGGTCAACCTTCCTGCAAGCACAGGATAAAGAGGGGAAACTTTATACTCCTGGTAAAAATAATTCCCTTGCTGTTGCTTCCTAAAGTAAAATCCAACCAAATAAAAAAAAACTCCAACAGAATAAGTGAAATAAATTGTTACTCTATTGCTGTCACCTTTATAGTAGGTAGTTATCTTATGTCTAACTGCTTTGTGTCAGTCTGAGATATAAATAAAAGTGATAAAATGCACTTTATTGGAAGTGCTGGAAATTAATTGCTTTTAGGTCTTAGTTTTTTTCTCATCATGTTTCCCATAGAAGGAGACAGCTTGAAAAGGACCCATTTTTCATGAGCTATTTTTATTACTTAAAAGTTACTTGAAGCACTTATTTGAGGCATTTATTTTCAGCAGAGAAGAAAACAGCTGAATTCTCCTGTGTGTATTTTTAGTTTCTGCTGCAAGGTGAATTCTGCTACAAAGCCCATTGCCATGGTGGTAATACAACTGGATTGCAGTGCCCTGCCTGCACCAGTGCCAGCTGTGTGAACCTATGTTCTGTTGGTTTTAACCATAAAACCAGTTCCTGCTATATATTACCAGCATAAATTCAGTGGAACTTAGCATGTTTCAGCTACTTTTCCATTTTGGTTTCATCTACAGGCAATAAAATACTTACAGTTGAAATTGCCCCTGTTAGCAGGAGAACCAAAGGTGAGACTGCTCCCAGCATAAGTACTCATTGCCAGTGCACCCTGGAGATGAGTTGGCTACTTTTTGTGCTTTCTGGGGTCCTCCTGGGTTGTAGAGTGCATAAAGGGAGGAAGGGGAAGAAAGATGATAGATTGCAGTGAGAAAGGGTGACAAGCCTTGAAGTCTTATTGTCAGTTACTCATAGCAGTAATAAATATGACATGGCATCCTTTCTGTCACTTGCCTTTGTCTTTTAGAGCATCTTTACCAGATGTAGATACTCAGTGTTGAAACACCTGACTCAGGATGTGCTATGGAAGTGCATATTCCATAATCCTTGCTGCCTGGCTTCTGCTGAGCCCAGGTTGCCTCTGAAAGCTCTTGTCAGACAGTAAATAAAATCAGTTTTGCTTGCAAAGGGAGTTTCCTAATTGCACTGGTAACTTGTTTGGTGTTGAAGTGCACATACTGGAAACACTATGAACTTGCCGAATATTGAGAGCTGTCACTTCTTTAAGTTTCTTGGTGAAGAGAAAGGCTGATGCCCGTTTGTCAGATGACATGGGCTTTTAAAAGTGCTGGCTGTTGGTAGTCAATGCAAGGAACCACAGAGCACATAGCAGCACACAGCACTTCCCAAAATACACTTACATTGGTATGTCTCTGCAAATAGCTGCAGGTCACAGCTATTAAACCTGTGGTTACTCAACCCCGTGCTGCTACAGGATAGTTTATGGGCTGAACTCTAGCTATTATAGGTCTTTTTGTATTACTATTCAGATGTACTGCTGTCTACTGCATTGTGAATGCCACAGAGCTGAGCTGTGTAAGAGTTTGTTGAACCTCAGAAGAGATTTGTTTGGAAAGCTCTAGTTAAAGCTTGAATGACATGTGTCTTTGGTAAGCAATATATGAATATTCAGAACACTAACCCTGCAAGCCTGCCTTGGTTAAGGACATGTCTGCAGTCTGCAGAGTGGAGGAGGCCAGTAATTTTCAAATGCAGGAGGTAATTTTCTTGGCCTTGGTTTCACATTTTGGAGGCTGTCATGGTCCTGGGCTGAGAGGAAGGGCAGGGATTGAAGCTGGGCGGGCTGCAGTCCTAGAACCGGTGCTGCCGTACGGAAAGGAGCAGGTCCCATCCCCATGCACGGTGATGGTGTCATGCTTTGCTGGGAGCAAAAGTGCTGTGACAAAGAAAGGATTCCATTCTAAAAAGTTCTGTGTAAAGCTTTTCTGGGTGACTGAATTAGGGAGGGGGCCTCTGTACATGTGGAAATACCTCTGCTGTTTCCCTGAAGAATTACTGCTTATGTTTTGTCTGTTGTTTGGTGTAAGTTTTTTCATAAAGTTTCAGCTGACTGCACTTTCACCAGTTCCTGGGGGAGATTTCTCCATGGTCTAACACGTTCATGTGCCAGCAAGTCTTCCTGGTAATCAGCCCATACATTTCCTTCTTGTCACCCTCTCAGTCCTAGTTAACCCATTTTGTATGGTGCTCATATTAAGCATTATCTCTCTTCTAGGGAAAAGCACGTTTCAGATGCCGATACTCTTGTACCTTACCACCTTTTGTCATGGCTGAAAGTAGGATTGCTCCACAGCTTCCTGGCTTCAGCAGTTCATGAGCTGTAAATCCACACCCTTTGTCTTGTGGTAACTTGTTTGCTTGAATGTAACCTAAGAATTTCAAACTAACTGCCTAGGAAATTTAGGTACCTAAAGGTCACAGCTGTGACCTGGAAACCTGAATCCTTATGTTCCCTTGGCTATCTTACGTATGTTTTGCCTTCTTAGTGGAAATCAAGCCCTTTTGCTTGGGTTTTTTTTTTGTTGTTGTTGTTGTTGTNGGTCACAATGCTTCTTCCAGCATTGTAGTGCTCTTTTTCCTGTCAGCTTTGAAAGGTGCAGGAAAGAAATTGCTTCCATTCCATGCATTTTGCCAAGATATCATATATTGACTTAATGGTCTTTTGGAAAGGACTGTGGTTTACTTTATGTAAAGCTTAGTGTCATACAATTGGAGTTTGTTCTGCTTTTTTTCCCTCCCTCCCATTGGCACTTGAGAAAACTCTTCCAGTTTAGGTCCCACACCCTGCAGCGGAAAGGTTTCCTGTATCTCTGGTCTGGTCCTTTCTGTACTGTATTAGCACAAACGTGTATTTCTGAGGCACCTACACTTCTGCTTTCACTCAGTATATTCATATTGAGGCAGCCACGTGGGGAGTGAACTTGAGTAAGAAATGCAGTGGCGTTTACAGACCAATGTAGCATTGTGAGGAATCTTCTGTTTTGATTCCAGTGTTACACCTTTCCCCAAAAGGTGATTTTGATGTGGAACAGGCTTGCAAGTAGTATTATAACTTAAATTTAAAAGCACCTGTTGCCAGTAAATAAATAAATAAATAAGCACATAAATACCAACTGCTTGCTGGCTTTCTGCTTCCTTCCCTGCTATTTTATGAAACTCTCAAGAAATTTTCTGCCACTCAGAGGTTTCCATTGTGCTGGGTATAGCAATCCTTCAAAAGCTAAGGAGTGCTTCAAAGGGTTCCCACTCCCTCTTAGGAAAGTACTATACTTTCACAAAATTTCCTTTGGTCCAAGATTCCAAGATCTACATACGCCAGGGTTTCCTTGCAGTGTTTCAGACTGATTCAGGTGAAGCCTTTTGCATGTTGATTGATTTTTATAATCAAGTGAATTTGGCAAAACTATATTGGCTTTTTTTGCATATCTGTAATTTTCCTGCATCTCCTAAAGAACAGTCCTTTGTGGAAAGGTTCTCAAAGAGCATTCATCTAACTTGTCATCTTTTATTCTTATATATTGCACTGCTCCTGGGAGTAATCCTCCAGTTGTGGCGTGGTGCTGTTTATCCCCCCCAGCGGCCTCCCCAGCTGCTGCTTGCCTCTGGCAAAGAAGACAAATGGTTATTGTGTTCTGGAGCCATGCCAGGTCTTCTGTGTCTCCACTTGGTCAGTATTGTTGTGGGGTTTTTTAGGAGCTAGCCATGTTTGAATAACACTGGTTTATTTTGAGCCTTTCCTTCTCTATCTCCCCACACTTCCCCCCCACCTCATTAATTTTTTGTTTAGACACCTGGGCTTAGTAAAGGGAGACAGCCCAGCCTCATGAGCTCCTTAGTAACTTGAGAAAATACCCTTTGAGCTTGAGGTTTTATAATAACGGTGAGGAAAATGTTTAGTTTTTTGTACAAATTTTGGAGGTGATAGTTGTTGTTTGTTAAATTGTCTGGTTCAGAAGAGATATGTTACCAATTTTGAGTAAATTGTTACACTCAAATTTCACTGAGAAGAATGTGAATAAGCTACTCAGCCAGGTTTTATATATGCCTGTCAATATTTGTTTCAGAGTGAACACACCCTCATCAAAATCAAATGACTTTTCTGATTTTGTTGTCTACTTTTGACCTGTGCCTGCAGTGCTCGTTTTATGATTTAAACAAAATTTCAGCCGTGATCGCTCTGTTACTGCTCTGAATAGCAGGTGACTTTACAAGACTGATCCTCTGCTGAAGGCTGGTTATCCCACACACATGCCTGTATAATTCTCTTTCTTGAAGAGCCTGAAGGGCTTCGTAGAATCATAGAATGGTTTGGTTTGGAAGGGTCCTTGAAGATGATCTTGTTCCAACCCCCTTGCCTTAGGCAGGGACACCATCAACTAGACCAGGTTGTTCAGAGCCCCATCCAGCCTGGCCTTGAACACCTCCAGGGATGCAGCATCCATAACCTCAATGGGCAACCTCTTCCAGTGCCTCACCACCTTCTCAGTGAAAAATTTCTTCCTAACATCTAATCTAAACCTGCCCTCTTTCAGTTTGAAGCCATTTCCTTTTTTCCTATCTCTCCATCTCCCTTGTAGCCCCCCTTTATACTCTGAAAGGCTTCATGAGCAGCTCTCATTTAAGGTGAGCATATTCCTTCTATCTTCTCTTCAGCCACACCTCACTTAGCAGTCATACCCATAAGTAATGACATGGCCTAGGTAAGAGTGATTAGGAGACTGTCCATTAATTTTCTCAGGGAACTGGGAATGCATCTTGGTCATCTTCTTATCTGTACATTAGGCAAATTGTTCCTGTGCCAATGTTGAAAAGGGCATGTTCTGTCAGCATATTTTAAATAATTCTTGAAGGATGTGAAAAGCTTGGAACAGCTGAAATAAGAAAAACAAATGGAATGGGGGGAAAAATGTAATGTCAAAACTCAAGATCCACTGATAGTGAAATGACTTTCCTTCTTTTAAATTGCATGACTGAAAATGTCACATTGCATTAATATGTTAAACGTAGCTACAACTTTTCTCTCTCCATGTCTTTATCTCACAAGGATATCTGCTTATGTGTGTGTAGAGATGGGAAAGGGATTTTAAAAATGCCTTTGACATTCACCTGAGCAACAGAAATGCCTGGTCTAGGCCTGCCAGATGTTCTGAAATGTATTATTCACTTCTAATTTTAACCCTATCACGTGACTTTAAATCTGAGTTTGGCAGCAGCTTGAGCTCAAATTTTGAAGATACTTTGTAAACCAGTATCTTGGGTTACTCACCTGGTGGGTTGACCCTAGGGGGCAGCTAAGACCCCAGCCAGTCCTTGCTCACTCAGGTGGGCTCAGATCTCCCAGGTGTGTCCCAGCCTCTTGCCCATCTCTATCCACAGGCTGCAGGGGCAGCTTCAGAGGCAGAGGTGGCCTGAGCAGTATGCAAGCCCTGTTCAGCAATAGCTGCAGCATGGGTGTGTTACTGACACTGGTTTTGCCACCAGTTGAAAACACAGTGCCATACAGGCTGCTGCTGTGAAGAAAATTATCTCTGTGAAACCCAGCACAACCACTTACTGTTCTAAAGAGTCTTGTTCAGAGATCAGTTCTTGCTCTCTTGCAAAAGGAGGAATATATTTGATAGCTCTAGGAACTTTGAGGAGCTTTTTCACAGAGAAGCAGCTCCAGAGCTGTCAGCATGCCTTGGGAGCTGGTCAAAGCTTACAGTACTTCCCTGAAGTTGGGAAGTAGTAACAGGGTCTGCTCCTGGCTAGTTGCAAAAGTGGAATCAAGAAGCTATGCCAAACACAGCGCTGTATCTGGCTGCAGGATCCTTGACTTTGGCTGATGTTGAAGAGACCTGAAGAGTTCAATGAGCTGAGATACAATAGAAGAACCAGGGAGTCAGTTCTGTTCCTGTAAGGCTCACAGCTGATGTAGCTTCATAAGCATGTCTCTGATGTCCTGATCAGTTTTTAAAGACAGATTAAAATGGGCTAATGATAAAAATGCATGGTGGAGGAAATAACTTGAAAGGACTTAAGTGACTTCCTGGATGGTGAACCTCCAGGTGAGAGCACAACAGGCACTCCAGCTTAAAGGAAGTCAGTCTGCTAAAGCTTATGGCAATGCTGGTAGTAAAGGGACAGAAACAAAGCCTTCTCAAGGTGATTCTGATGCCTTGGAGAACAGTTTATTGTATTTTAGTTAAAACATTGCAGTTCCAGTTATAGTCCTTGTATTTTTCTTATGAAAAGCTGCTGTGAAGAATTAAAAATTCTTTAATGTCAGTGATAATGGGCACTCCCCACAGCCTACATCCAGGACCAAACTGGTCCCACAGCTGTGGGTCAGTAGGAAGCTGGTATAGAGGATGCCTCCGTTGTTTTTCAGTCTCTGTGTTTTTCTGAGGACTTGGCTTGGAGTTCAGAACTTCAGGGCGTGCATGGTGGTCTTGCAGTGCTTCCTGTTTGCCAGCAGTTATGCTTTCAGTGCAGTGTAGCTCTTGTATGCATTAGGTACTGCATGTGGCTACAGTTGTGGATGAGGCACTGGGAAGGTTTATCTCTGGTTTTTCTTAAAGATCTCTGCCTTTCCCCACATCACCTCCTCAACACCCTGCTTCTTGTTCTCATGCAGATAGGGAGAAATAATGGTAAGGTGCCATCTACTACAGTTACAGAAAGATATCCTTTTTAATGCAACATATGACAGAAGTTTCCTGACACAAGCAGCTTTCTGATTCATAGTTCTCCAACATACCCTGCTTCAGCTCAGACAAATTGATTATTTCCTCTTACCAGCAGATGTAGATAGGAACAATTGGAGCTGTGATAACTTTATCTTTAGCAAGGGCCAGCTGGGTCACACACCTTCTCTTTCCTGTCTGTAAAAAGCAGCAAGGGATGGCCCTGTGGGCTGCTGGCAGGGACTGGTGGTCTGACTGAACTGACAGGAACTGACTGGAGAGGAGGGAGATGCCAGCTGACTGGTTATGGTGAGGTTGAGCTTGGCTTCCAAGTGGAACAGGCGAGGGAAAGAGTTTGTGTTCATGTCATAGTTTTAAGGACTAATGTCAGAGTACTTCTAATTATCAAGTGATGTCACTGAAATGCAATGTAGTGGTTTCAAGCCCCCTTTTCACCCTTAAATGTAGGCTTTTAAATACTCCAGTAACATGTGTGTGTATGTATATCTTCTCCAACATGGGCTTTCGGAAAGGTAGGAATGCATATGTAAAAGAAAATATATTAAATGTGTTTAACATATATTGTGCTTACCTTTTTTTGTGAACAACTTTCTTAGTGGTCACGGCCCTCAGTTCAGATGCTTCTGTGCTTAGCTGGTCTCTGTGCATGTTATTCTGCCCTTAGAAGTTCAGAATGTTCAAGTGCACCTTGTTTAGGTGCAGTATCACACCCATACTCTTGCTTCTCTAAATCTAGGTGTGGTCAAGCTGGTAGATGGAGTCAAATAGACATTTGGAGAAAAAGCAGATTTCTGAGCATTTGGCTGTTTTAGAAGTGACTTTATGTCATTCCTGCAAAGCAGGAGTTGGAAAAACGGATGTGAAGTCTAGCAGTGACAGAGCTGTGTATATGTTTATGGCAAGCTTTTCTGAAGTGGAAGCAGCAGGATGCAAGAAAATGCTAAGGCACAGGTTGGATTTTTGAAGTGGGCTCTGGAAGTTGTCTTTGTGGGTGGATGAGAGGAGGGAGAGAATAAGCTCAAGAATTTTGAAGATGAACAGAGGAGGACTTCCCTCTGATCCAAAAGAAGGGTGATGTGGTGAGAAATACAAGGAATCTGGAAGGTCTGGACTGCAAGAACGAGAGAGTTAGAGAGAGTTGATGATGACTTCTAAATGGCAAGCTCAGTAGTTTGGTGTTCATGCTCACAGAGACTGATGTTAAGAGGGGAGCTCAAAGAGCTAGATAGGACAGGAGCAAAAGCAGGGATTGAGGTAAGAGTCAGAGGTAGAAAAGCAGAAACTAGAATTATGAACTTGAGGTGCAGTTACAATGAAAAACACAGGTGAGGGGAGGAAGACCAAAGTGTCAAACTGAGTCTGCTGGGAATGTCTGCTGGAGCGGGGGCCTGGGGACAGACGGGAGCTGGGACCTACCCTCCCTGGCAGTTGACAGAATGGGTTTTGCCCAGGTGAAAGCAGTGGAGAAGCAATGCCATGGTGAAATTTGGAAAGAGTTTGGAACTACCCCCACGCAAAGGATTGGAGAAGGAAAGAGAGAGCAAATGAAGCATCATCTGTGCTGATGCATGAGAAGCAGCAGAGGGCATCTTGACAGACAGCTGAGTGACAGTCAAGACAAGTGCCTTGAAATCAGAGCTCAGGGAGAGAGTGCAGGCAAACACGGTTTGAAAACTAGGTTATAGCATGAGACCTTCTAGGAGTGTGTCTGGCACTCTTTGTCCTGTGGTTGTAAGCCACACAGACAGGCTTTTCACACTCTGGCTGTGTCCTTAGCTATTTTACCCCCTTCCCATCTTTGCCTGTTAAAATGAGTATGAATAGTGAAGATGGGATTTGGTGTCTGTGGAAGGCATGCCAACAATTTATAGACTCCATTTTCTTAGGATGTTTACCTGTTGCTGTGACAGGAAGACTTGAGATTCCTGTAAACAGAGTTGAGTAAGGAATAAGAAATGCAATTTTAGCTGTTCTTTTTCTAGCTCATTTAATTACCCCAGCATTCACCATCTTCCCTGACAAGGAAGTAATTTTCCTGTTCAAACAGCAAAAAAGAAAAGAAAATGACTAGTGAGGGGTTGTGTCACTGATATTCCTGTAAATTGCCCCAGCCATCTCAGTGAGACGAGGTATCTGCAGGATCCTTGCAGAGGTCCAGCAGGGCCTGCCTGCCTTGCCAAGGGCAGAGCTACAGGTTCCTTCTTCTGGTGAGGACAGCTTGTCAGTCAAGTCATGAGGGAAGACACCAGAACTAGGGAGTCTGCCAGACTTGATTTCCAGGTCAATGACAAAGTGCTGCTTTGCCTGCTTCTTCTCTTGATGTTTCTGATGGTCCTTTTTCAATCTTGCCTCTCTGCTGCTCACTTGGTGCTCTGTTTATAAAGTGGAATGCAAGTTTGAATAATCTGAAACCTGAGATTGTTCTGTTTGATCTCCATTGCTGTACCTCCTAGTTCTTTTGTTCCTCAGAATATTTAAGAAACTCCAGGAACAAACGTGTTCCTGGGTAGCAGATTTCAGTTTGTGCTGTACAGACCAGAATGCCCATTTATGGCATCACATCAGTCAGTATTCCACTGCAGCAACAGTATTGATGAATAAGGTAAGCTATTTCTTGCCAGAAAGTGGTTAACACTCTAAGAATCTGCATTAGGCCAAATGCTCTTATTCACAGTTTATAAGGATCCTTGGCCATGGAATGTATGGAAGGGATTTTCTGTGTTCTTGAGCCTATAGCTTAAAAAGTTTAGTTGAATTCTTAAGCCTTTTTTTCATTTTGATTTTCTACTTCTAGTCATGGATGGCCCAACTGGGTGAAGCTGTTCAATAGGGCTCTCAGTAGTGCCTTTTCAGTAGTTTAACTCTGAAAAAACCTCAGGTAAAATACCCTGATCCTGGTGAAACTGAGTTTATTTTTGTCATGNGGTGGAGCCAGTTACACTGTGTAGACATTAAGGTCTATCAGTAATCTTCTTACTGTGCTAAGACTGCTAATGAAGATATTAAATAAAATGGTCAGAAAACCAGTGCCTGAGGAATGCCACTAGCACAGCCTCTCTGGTTTGCCACTGCTGCTTTCAGCATGCAAGCCATTGTCAGCTCTTTTGTTTAACCCTTCATTCACCTTCCTGTGCTTCTGTGGATCCTTGTCTTTCTCCAGTTCCACCTGCCTGCATGCTTTACTGAGGAAAAAAAAGAAGAAAAAAGAAAATGCTTTGCATTTTCTCCATCTAGAGAATCAGTGGTAGTACAGCCAGTTAGATGGGTCTTGTCTGCCTTTTTGGGATTCATGTCACTTTTTACTACATTTTTTTATTTATGCCTGAAGATGTGATTATTTTTCAGCATCTTCAAATGTACTGAAATGCTGTCATACTGCTAGGTCAGATGAACGGTAAGTGGCCGTCATTTTTCCCTCTTCTCTTTCCCTGATATAGTTGCCTCATGGTGGAAAGTAAAAAGCAAATCTGTTTTGCAGTTGTTGCAAAACAAACTGTTGGCCATTAACTATTGATCACTACCTCTGTGCCAGGGTATTTGCTTATGCAGTGAGTCAGACCCACTGAGGCTCCAGTTAGAGCCTTGCCTGTATCCCAACCACCTTCTCCCAATTTTACTTTTTGCTCCTTTCTCCAATACCTTCTAGCAGTGCATCACCAGTGAAGGATGATTGTAATCTCCACCTATGTTCTTCTTCCTCCATTTGAGAAATGATGAGCTGTTTCACCTTTGCAGCTGTGTTCACTTCACACCATTTCAAATGCTTTTAAATTCACCCTTGGAAGGGATGGTTTCATCATTTCATCTCACTGGGAGCAGTGGTTTCAAGCTGAAGTAATGCTTTGTAATTGAAAGGCAACTTCATTCTTCCATAAATAATACTTGCTGGAACAGAATGGAAGGGAATGCCACAGTCTCTTCAATCTCTTCATGATCTCTCTTCTCATTTCTGCTCATGCAGCATAGGGATATGATTTAGGTCAGACTAAGCATGGCCTGCTCTATGTTTAAGAGTAACCTTACTTGTTTTTCTTTTCCCTTTAGGCTAAGTCTTTTAAAGCTTTTGTGTTTCTTCCCTGTCGTATTCCAGTGTACTTCTCCCTCCTCCTCCTCCTCTATGCTTTGCAGTTGCACAGGCATTACTAGCTATCCAGTGGTCATGAGCAGTGCTGTAAAAATGTGTTTGGATGAAGGAGAATTTTTTTTAAAGATAAGTACATTTCAATTTTGGTTTGTTTTTCAGAAGGGATCCTAATTAGTTTAGGCAGGGGGTGAATAAAGAGCAAATAAATTCAGCAAAGTGATGAGCAGACTGGTTTAAATGTACTTTGGGTGCTACATTCGCTTACAACTTGGCATCATCCAGAGCCTCTTGGGAAAGGGAAATGCACCTAGAAATACAGCTCTCTGGGGGCTAGTAGCTAGCAGAAATGAAGAGGGTTCTGGCAGCCTGGCTGTGCCAGATGGGAAGCTTTGTTGAAGGAAGAATTACAACAGAGACACAGCAGAGACATTGGCAATTTCATGGGAAGTACAGCTGCACACACAGGAGCTCTGACTGCACTTGGTGTTTGACAGGTGCTGCTGAAGAATTATCCAAAAGCTGAGGCTGAGCTGTGTGGTGTAAGTCCAGAGCTGAGCTTTGTCAGCCCTTGGGATAAAGGGTAGTATCCAGGCTTTCTGGGGGATGTTTCTTGAGTATCAGCTTTTCTACTTGTCTAATTCCATGCTCAAAAGTAAGGAAGTTAGGCAGTCCATGTTTGTCTTAAGAGAAACTTTCAAAATATGCTTCCTTCATCTCAACATTCTCTGTATCCAGTAATTATTAAAAAAACAAAAGTATTTGTAGTACTGGGAGGTACTGTAATGTTTTGATCCCATATATGGTGATATAATTAAGGGTTGAAAACACTAGAGAAGTAAAGTTCACCTCTCTCATGCCCCTCCTTCTGCTTACCTGGGCTGTGCTGGCTGTAGTGCTGCGTTATTCCTGTATTCAGGATTAGGTGGAGTGTTCTCCATGGATAGCATCTCCATTCCACTCCTCCTCTGCTCTCTGCTCTCCTACAGGGTTGGTTGAGCTGTCAGTTCAATAACTGGGCTACAGCTAACCCAGCTTGCTCCAAAAAGCATTAAAATTCTGCTGTGTAAAGTAAAAAGAAGAAAGGTTTCTGGGTCTGGTTTGCTCATTTCAGAAGTGAGCCAGAGATTTTGTGGACCACTTAGTAATTTTTCCATACCTTCCACTACTGAGATTTCCTCTATAGCCTTTTAATCTAGTGCATTGAAGATTGCCTTTTTGACAGTTCTAGGAAGTGAAGCTAGGCAGGTTATGCAAAATGCTCATTCTTCTGTGTTCTTCTTTTTCTATAACTTGCTTTTGTTCTTTGGGGCACTAATCCTCCCATGTCACACATTTGCTATTCAACTTTTCTCCTCTGCTAATCTGTGGATTTGTTCTGTTGCCTTTCTTAATCCACAGCAGCCTTGGTGACCTCAGGAGACACCCTTATCAAGAGGCTTTTCTGGATTTGGGTAACATTGATTATTTCTCCTGCATTGCTGAAATCAGCAATTGCCTTTCAAACCATCTCTGAGTAAGACTGAGCTGCTTAACCACTTGCCTACAAAAACCTGCTCACTGCAGTCCATTCCTAATGGGACATGAGCTCTCAGTTTAATATCATACTCAGAAATAGCCATTCCCAGATTCTGGAAAGAACTTTCTGCAATTGCCAGACTATTGTACAGGAGATAAACCAAGCTGTTAAACTTTAATTGCTAGAATTTATTTTTGTCTGTGTGTTGGGTTTTAAGTCTAAAACAAAGTTCTAGGAACAATGTTCCAGTCGTGGATAAAACAGAAAGTCTGAAAATGGTTTCTGTGAAGAATTTTAGCTATAGCCCAAACATAGGATTTCTTGTCTTGCTTTTAAAGAAGTGAAGGGTCAAAACTTAATGCTAACAGGAGGATAATGCTCAGTGGAAATGTATATATCGGGGTCAGAGGAGTAAGGAGGGAAGGGAGGGGAGCAGTGGGGGAGCTTTTGAGTAACTGGGCTGCAGTAACTTATCCCAGTGTTACTGCACAGGCAAGAGCAGTGCTGGCTCACTCTTTGCTTTGGTGGGAGGGGGCAGAGGAGGCTGTGAGGAGAGGATGCTCACCAAAGTCCTGGAGGATTGTGTTACTTGGGGACAAGCCTTGAATGTACAAGGACTAGTCAGTTTGGAGTCAGTAGTGGTTGGAGAAGTGATCCAGAAATGGTGTCTGTGTATGTCAGTATGTGTAGTGTAAAAAACCCCTATGAGCTTCCTTTTCCTTCATTTTATCTAGAATACAGCTAGAACTGAGTACTTTCCAGACGTTTCAGACATCATACCAAGCTTCCAGGGGAGCAGCTGTGTGCAACTCCTGAAAATGTGCAAAGTGCTCGCACATACTCTCTGGCAACTTGAGCCCAGCAGCATGCAAAGTAAACACAAGAATGCAAGAAAACACAAAGAAACCATCTGTTAAACCCAGAATCTTCTCTGGTGTTAAAGTTTCAGTGTCTGGGAAAATGGGAACCCAGCTTCATAGGCTATGTATGTTATGCTGCTCCTCACCTTTAGGCATGTCTTGATGCCTAAGTTGTCACTGGTACTTGCCTGAGAGTCTGTGTGACATATCACAGTGTGGGACTTGATTTCCTTCTCTTTTGGTGGTTCTGTTAAACTAAGCTGGGCAGAGCAGCAGCAGGTAGCCTCTAGTGTCCTGCAGTGGTAGGAAGGATAAGCTCTTTGGTCAGTCTTCAACTTGCATGATTTCCAAGAGAGCAGGAAGAAGGTAGGGTATTTTCAAGGTGTTTCCTTCCTGCTGGGGCAGGAGTTCCCATGTGAGGTGGTGGCTGTTAGCGATGCCGCTGCGATGCCCTCTCCTCGTCCCTGTGAGGGGGGAAGGTCTCACCACAGCGGATTTCCTTTCTCAGATTGCTGCTGCTGCAACAGGATGTGCAGGTTAATGCAGTGCTGGGCAAGGGGGGGTGTGGAGAGGCAAACCAGTGCCTCTTGGGGTAGTTTTAGCTTTTTCTTCACAGCCTTTGATGGTCAGGTCCCTGTTTGGCCTTTGCAGTGGGACAGAGCTGGTGTTTGTTGCCTAGGGGAGTTCATGTTCTCCTTTGGTATCCCTTGGCCCCATTAGCAGCAGCAGCAGTAAATGCTGAATAGTTATGCACTATCTGGGTATGATGAAAGCCCAGATAACCTTTTTTTCTCAGAGAGAGAGATGAGGAGAAAATCTCCTAAATATACAAATATTTAGCTATAATACGTGAATATTTTAGGATCTACAGAGAGCCTGTATACCACTGAAAATGCCAGGTTGCATCATGTCTTTCCTCCTGAGGAAATGTTTGGTGATAAATCCTTTGTTACCTTCCATGGGCATNTGCAGTGCTGGGCAAGGGGGGGTGTGGAGAGGCAAACCAGTGCCTCTTGGGGTAGTTTTAGCTTTTTCTTCACAGCCTTTGATGGTCAGGTCCCTGTTTGGCCTTTGCAGTGGGACAGAGCTGGTGTTTGTTGCCTAGGGGAGTTCATGTTCTCCTTTGGTATCCCTTGGCCCCATTAGCAGCAGCAGCAGTAAATGCTGAATAGTTATGCACTATCTGGGCATGATGAAAGCCCAGATAACCTTTTTTTCTCAGAGAGAGAGAGAGATGGGGAGAAAATCTCCTAAATATACAAATATTTAGCTATAATGCGTGAATATTTTAGGAGCTACAGGGAGCCTGTATACCACTGAAAATGCCAGGTTGCATCATGTCTTTCCTCCTGAGGAAATGTTTGGTGATAAATCCTTTGTTACCTTCCATGGGCATTGGCAGGGAGTAATTTATGTCAGTTTTGCACTGCACTGATCTGACAGTTGCTTTTTTGGGGGTATAGTCCCTGGAGGGGCAGGACAGGAGTGGATTGCTCCTGAAGGGTTTAATTAATGAAAGAACCATGTGTTGGTCTTACTTGTTCATATGGATTTCCCTTGGTTTGTCCCAAGAGCAGACAGGCTTCTGTGCCATTCTGTCCTGTTGCTGTGCAGGAGTAGGTTTTACATGTATGGATGGACATGCACAATTGTTTTCCTGATTTCTCTCAGGAAATTTCCCCACTTTCTTTCAAAAGCAAGCACGTTCTCTCCTGTAATAAGAATATCATCTGTGTTTTTGTTTACTTTTTACAGTAGAGTGAAACAGTGAACTCGACAGTATTGATTTTTGCTGCTTCCCTTCCCTCTCCAAAGTGTATAGATATTTTTAGATGCTTTCTTTGGGCTTTTTGGGGGAGAACGCTGTCCACCAATAGATCAGCTGTCAGGGTTCAGCTTTGTGAAGACTTGGCTTTCTCCTCTGGAGCTTGTGACTTTTCATTGTGACTTGCTCAGCATTGGTGCACAGCACAGGAAAACACTGAGGGTGAGGTTGGGAGAAGGATTTGAAATGCTTTATTTTACAAGCCTTTTGATATAAATGTACATGATGATAATACAGGGTAGAAAATAGACCCAGGAGTGGAAGATGAGGACTAAAATCCTGAAGGTTTTCATGCAGTGGAGTTTAAGAAGCTGAATTAAGACTGAAATAAACACCACACAACTTGGGACCAATACAGCCTTAGTTGAGTATTTGAATGGCAGAATACAATAGATTCATGTAGAAAACCCTGTATACAGTCTCAGGAATCAAAGAGCAAAGAGGTCAGGTCAGGCTGAAGTTGTATGTCCAGTTCACGGGAAGAAGGTGGTTAGATTACCACAAAGGGACCTTTGGACTGTTATTTGTGAAGTGTGTAGGGGAGCATTGACAGGTCCCTACCAGAAAGTTGAATGGATTCTTTCCCTTTTGTGGCATTTTAGTAAGTTTTCTAGCACTTGAGTTAATGTCTGATGATTTGGTGCTATCTGCCTATTGAGAAGGCTCAGATTTCTGATTTACCTTCTGCCTTCATTTACCTCCTTTGGCTGAAAGTTTCATGAACATTTTCTGCCTGCAGCATGTGAAGGCTGCTGTGAAGGGACGTGCACTCCTGTTCTAGGATGCACGTCCTAGAACACTCCTATCCTAGAAGCACATTAAATAAAAACATAGCAAGAACTTAAAACAGCATCCTGGTGAATGAAGTTTGTTAGTGGGTTGGAGAATGGTAACAAAATGTTTGAAGAATAGCTGTATGGATTTTTATTTTTAATGAAAATATAATAAGAGAAAAGCGAGGATAAATAGAAGTGTAGACTCTACATTCCTCAGGGATATAGCAGTGGACATTACTCTCTTTGGTTCAGATAAATGAACAGGTTGGTATTAAAACTTCATTTCATGTGAATGCTAATCCAAAAACTATTTTGGAAGAAGAGCTTTAAAAAAAAAATCAAATCACAAATCCTAATCAGGCAGATTCTGAAATACGGCTGATTATTTCATGGACTGGAAACACTGAATAAAACAAAAAATACACAACTATTTTTAATCATTATTATAAATNTCAGGCAGATTCTGAAATACAGCTGATTATATCATGGACTGGAAACACTGAATAAAACAAAAAATACACAACTATTTTTAATCATTATTATAAATTATATTTCTTTTTCCTAAATCCAGCATTTGTAGTTGTTTGGCTTGGTTTTTTTCCCCTGAGTGAACAAATCCAGATTTTCTCCACTTGGACATAGTTTTATTTTTAAACACGGCTTCCAGAAATGCATTTGTGTGGGATTGCAGTTGGGACCAGTGGAGAGCCATGGCACCCTGCCAGGCACTCGCCCTGTCCCTGCAATACAGATGGATTGCCAGGATTCTGGAGAAAAACAACCCCAAAACTTTAAACAAATTATGCTTAATGGAAATAAACATTTTTTGCCCTTCTCTATAATGATTTGGATAATGTGCTGGCTGTGTGTTTCTGGAGGACAGAGGAAGGGGAGAGGAGGGCAGAGACAGAGCTCTACATGCCTGTAACTTGCTTTCCAGTAGGTTCTCTGGGAAGCCTGTGGGAGAGACTGTCATTTCTAAGCTTGGAGCATTTTGTAACTTTCAGCCCATCCTTCTATTAAAAGGTGGGCAGGCTGGCTGTAGCCAGCTGTGATAAGAGCATTTATCTACTGGTTGGTTTCTTCCATATATGGATTTGAAAGACCATATAATCATTTAGGTTGGAAAAGACCCTTAAAATCAAGTCCAGCTGTTCACCCAGCACTGCGAAGTCCACCAATAAACAACATCCCCAAGTGCCACATTTACGTGTCTTTTAAATGCCTTCAGGGGTGGTGACTCCACCACTTCCTGGGGCAACGTGTTTGAATGATTGACTTCTTTCAGTGAAGAAATTTTTCTTAATATCCAGTCTAAATCTCCCTGGTGCAATTTGAGGACATTTCCCCATCTCTTATCACTTGTTACCTGGGAGAAGAGACCAATGGCCATCTGGCTACAGCCTTCTTTTCAGGTGGTTGTGGAGAGCAATATCGTCCCTCCTCAGTCTCCTTTTCTCCAGGCTAAACACCCCCAGTTCCCTCAGCCACTCCTCAACAGAACCATGTTCTGGATTCTTCCTCAGCTCCATTGCCCTTCTCTGGAAATGTTCCAACACCTCAATGTCTTTCTTGTCATGAACACAGGATTCGAGATGTGGCCTCACCAGTGCTGGGTACAGGGGGACAATCCCTGCCCTGGTCCTGCTGGCCACACTATTGCTGGCACAGGCCAGGATGCCATTGACCTGGGCACACCTGGCTCATGTTCAGCTGCTGTCACCAGCACCCCTAGGTCCTTTTGCACCAGGCAGCCACTCTGTCCCAGACTGTTATGCTTTGTGTGGGGTTGTTATGAGTGACCTCAGTGCAGCACCTGACCTTTGTTTACCTTATACTGTTGGTCATGGCCCATGGATCCATCCCATGGTCCAGATCCCCCTGCAGAGCCTTCCTGCCCTCCAGCAGATCAACACTCCTGCCCAGCTTGGTTTGAATTGCAAACTGACTGAGGGTTCACTCAATGCCCTTGTCCAGATCATTGATAATGACATTGAACAGCACTGACATCAATACTGAGCCCTGGTAAACACCAGGTGTGACCAGTTGCCCACTGGATTTAACTCCATTCACCACCACTCTCTGGGCCTGGCCATCCAGACAGATTTTTACCCAGAGACAGTGCACCCATCTGTGTCATATATATACCTTGCATATTTACTGTGTACAGCATTGATACTCTCTTCCATATCATGCGCCTGAGTTTTGCTGGGTTTTGGTGATAAGTGACAATGCCATGAAATCAGTACCTGGTTGGGTTTGTTTTTTTAACGTAAGGAAGGGCAACGAGAGTGTGCTGCAGGCTATAGCCTACCTCACAGAAGACAAGGGACCATAGATGTATCTCTGGTTTTTCAAGCTGGTGCTGATAAAACTTTTCTCTCACTTCTGTTGCTATGGTGTTAGTTCTTTGCAATAACAAACCTTTGGGTGATCGTGTCAAATGCAGAGATCATTGGGAGAGAGAGATGCTGAAAGGGAAGGGAAGTAGGAGGGCCAGATTCCAGCTGATGACAAACAATGAATCAGTGTTTTTCTCAGCAGAGGGCAATCAGAGTTTTTGCACTTTACTTTGCACTGATTTCCTTCTTCGTCTGATACTCCACTTGAAAAGACTTCTTTTTACCTTCTCAAATCTTTTTTTCCCTTCTACTCTTACTTTTTTTTTTCTTAGTGCATAAAAGGAAGGTGGATTTCTTCCAAATTCCATGCTGCCCAGGAATATTTGCTTTCTGCAGCATGGCTCTCAACACAGAGAACTTATTCTTGCGAATGGTTTGATCCTTCAATCCACAGAATACTGGATCAAATTTTGAAGGTTTTTGTGGCTGAAATGAACCTGCTGTCCTTGTTGGGGCAATTGAAGTGATCCTGAACTTCTTTCCAGAGAAGCTGCTTTATCATGCTGTCATTTCTCACATTGCTTTACTGGTGAAGGGGAAGCAAAACAGTGTTGGGGGGAGCCTTTTTAATGCTTTCCAGCGTGCAAAATACGTGCATTTGGTTTCGTTCTCAAAATATGCCTGTTGCGTTTAGCTGGCACAACTGTTGTGAAGAAGTTATCTTGCCCAGATGTCTTATGCTTGTGGAAAACACTGTGCTGGAAATGCCTGGGTTTGCCTTGAAGGCTTACATCTATTCTTGGGTCAAGGCTGAAAGGGAGGACTGTTTTCTTGTTTTCTGAATGTTTCTGTGCAGATTGAGCTGAAAGTTCAGGAAGAATGTAGAGGGGTAACCAATCTCAAGTACTTACTTGCTTCTTACGCTCTTCATACTGCAAGTCCTGAAAATGGATTAATTCAGAATTTTGTACCTTGGCAACTGTGAACTTTCTGACCTAGTTAAATGGACCCTTTGTTTTGCTGTTTCCTTCCAGATGTGATAGGCAGATGGAAAAAAATCAGAAGCAGCAGTATGGTCATCTGAGATCTCTTTTAAGGATATTAATGGATTTTTCTGGAACTTGGTTGAGGAAGTTAATTACCTCCTTCCGTGTCCTTTACCCAAGCTGCAGTTCACTTCATTTTGCCTTTGTTTTGCAGATACTTTGGCTGTCCCCTGGCCTTTGTGCTGCACTATTTGTGAGAGTAAAAATATGCCAGACCTTCTGTGGACTGTCTCACCTGGCCACAGCTTACCTATCCCTGTGCATCCCTGCCAAGTCTGTCCTGTTGGCTCTTGGCTCGTAGGGGGTGGCTGCCCACCTGTGAGTGGTGCCTCTGTGGTCTCCTTGGAAGAGAGACACACACTGTGTTTTCCAGTTGTATTGGAATCTGCATAAGGACTTCAAAGGGCCCCAACCCATAACTGTTAGTAGGAGCATATAGTAATGGGCAAGCAAAGGTGGTCTCTGAGGGAGAAACTAGCAGTCTTTCAATTTACTTTTGTGCCATAGGTACCTTCAGTTATTCTGCTCAGGGCAGCCTGGCCCAGATAAGGCTGATAAATCTCTGCTGGTTTAGTTTTATTGGTTGGATTTTGTCTTATTTTTAGCTTCTTTAAGGCACTCACTCCTTAAATCAAAGCAGGGACATTTCTGTAGGGTGGGAAATTTTAGTAGAACAAAACTTAAGTTAATGAGACAGAAAACAGCATCAGCAGCAGACTGTTCTGCCCAGTACTTCTCTTCCTCCTGTGCCTCTCACAGCCTTCTTTACCCGAGTTGAATAAAAAATAAAGCAGCAATAGAAAGGATCCTGCAGATAAAATCAGGTGCTAGCTTTAGTAAGCACACATCAATCTTCCTCTCAAAGAGGTTCCTGGTTTGGCATTTACAAGGTTAAGTTGCCATTGGTGCAGTAGATCTCACAAGTGGTTGTATTAGATCCCACAGCTTTTGTGCTGTAAGCCGCCCAGTGTGTTGGCTAGAACATGAGCCAGTTCTGGCACATAAACTGAACCAATGTTAAATCTGGTAAGTAGCTTCATGGGATTGTTAAGTTCCATGAGCATCTTAGGGGTCTGCAATACATCATCTTCATCAAAGCAGATTTGGCATTAAATTTAGACTAAGTTGCTTAGGGCTTTGCCCAGTCAGGTGTTGAAAATCTTGATGAATGGAGATCCTGCCACCTCTGTGGGATTCTGCTGTAACCAGACTGCCCTTGTGGTAGATTTTTTTTCCCCTTGATTTAGTTGGAATCTCCATAGATTTTGATTTATATCCTGATAAATCCTAGCTCAAAATAACAGTGGCCAGCTCTCTTAGGATCCTTGCATGCATCCCATACAGATCCAGTACGCTTCTTTGCATTGATATTTCATCAGCAGAGAATTCCTCAATCCTTTTCCAATGCAGGTGGTTTCTTCTGCTCTTGAACACTCTTTTGGCACTGGTACCAAGCCTTCTAACACACATTGCTACTGTTTTCATGCCTTCCTGTGCTGTCTGGAGCAAACCTTCTGCACACCCCACCCCAGATCTTTGTCTCCTATGCAGCTAACTGCCAAAGTCTGCTATTGGGAGTTGTCTGGGATCTGCACCCCTCCTTACCAGCTAAATAGCTGTCTCAGTAGCAGATGAATTTCCACAGATCCTGAGTCACTTGCTTTTGTGTTACCTTTATTCCTGTTCTGGGTGCTGTTTTTTGCAATCCCAGTGGGCGAAGGGCACAGCAGACCTTCCTTTTGTTAGTGGTGTTAATCCTTGTGAGCTCATTCCTTTTGCATGTATGTGAATGTATCAGGAAACTCTGTGAACATACCGGGAAACTGAGATGAAGAGCCATGTGTTGGTTTAGGGTGGAGAAGCACAGGAAGGTGTTTGGATGGGTACTTGATGGTGACTTTGTTCTTGATTTTGCTGTTTTTCATGGAATTAGAGATACACTGCTGAGAGGTAAGTGTCTGAGTAAAGTTTTCCAACATTCAGTGATGTGTCAGTTCTCAGGGATTTGAATAACTTACCAAAGCAAAGGCACTGTGTAAAGTAAATGTCATCTGTGTGGAACAACACCTTGGATGGTGGCAGGAACAAGAGTTTGGATCCCTCATATATTAATAAAATGTTTCTCTCTGGCTTCTTCAGCTTGACCTCACCAAACCCATTGAAGATCAGGGCCCTTTGGATGTGATCATACATAAACTGACGGATGTAATCCTTGAAGCAGACCAGAATGACAGCCAGTCACTGGAGTTGGTTCACAGGTTCCAGGTAAGCGGTTCTTTCTGCATTTCAAGCAGGAGGATGATTTTTGTGCAGCAAATTCAGTCCAATTACTGTGCAGTTTGTAGGGGTTTGATAAAAAGAGCTGTCTGGCACACTGCTGTCTTGCTACTGATAGCCCAGCAAAAGTGGTTTTGTCAGTTTAAAATGGACTTGCACCTTGGGAAGGTTTTGTTTCGTATCAGTAAGGTTAGCTAGATCTGGTTTCCCACCAAATGTTCTTATGTCATTTCAAAAGTATTAGTGCTGATCACAAAGAGGAACAGATGTTTGCAGATCACTTTACGTGCATCTCTCCATGACAGGAGCCACTGAATTAGTTTGGCCCAGTTCTGTCTAGTCTTCCCAGTTCCTGGAATGCTAATTTCTGCAACATCAAGATTACTGTGAGTGACTCTGTCCTCTAGTGCTGAAAATACTGTTATACTAATTTTTTTCCCCTCAATTTTACATTTAAGGTCAGAAATATGCAGGGTGTAGTGGTACAGAGAATTGTTTTCCCAAAGAAAAAGTGTCTTAAAAGATTCTATGCCAGTGCCTTCCAAACTTTTTTATTTTGGAAGATAGAGGATGAGACAGAGGGTAGGGCCCCTGTGAGCAGGCATATGAATGATATCCTCTCTCCAATAAAGTAAGGCCTTAAGCTTTTGCTTCTGCTGGAGACTGAGTTGTGCCACATCACTGGCATGCAGGAAGCTCCCACAGTAGTAAAACATGTAACCAGGAACCAGTGGTGCCGAGCACAGGCCTTTCTGTGTTGAATTACATGCCAAAATGTGGTTTTAGTGTATACTGTCGTGTAGTTTTGTATCCAGGGCAGAAGCTAGCTGGAAATTGCTGCCTGTCTGCATCTGTCCTGTATTATTTTTAAGATATTGATAATCATTAGAAATTTAGAGAAGCATATTCCATAAAAAAAATAATTTGTAAGAATACTTTTCTATAAATTGTGTGGTGTAGTGTTGTTGTTTTGGGTTTTTAAAACTAAAATCAATAAGCAACCTAGAAAATGATAAATGACCCCTTGCAGGAAAGCTGTTTGTATGAGTGAGGTATTATATAAGCACTGTGGTATTTCTGGCACCTACACACCAGTGGAAATAGTGTGTTCCCTTATTGTTGATTAGGTTGACTGAAAAAGTTCTGATGATCTTAACCAGACCAAACAGTGCAAAATTCATTATGCTTTTTTTCCCTGCTATTGAATATAAATGTGACAGCAAGATGATACCTGGCAGCAGTCTTACTATTGGCTCCATAAAAAAGTCTTCCAGGAAGCAGGGAGCAAGGGATCCTTGACCACAGGAGAAGGAATGATCTGCCAGACTACATTTATGACCTTTTTAAGAATGACTTTTTTTCGGCTCTATGTCATGGAGGCCTTGACCATCTAATCTTCAAAGAGCTAAGGAGGAAACTGGCTTCATATTTACATGATTCTGTGTCCCTGCTCTCAGGAGTTTGTGATGAGCCCTTGTAGGGTCTGGCAGAGAGTGCTAGTAGAACAGGAAGCCTCTTGGCATGCCATTTTATGACTGTTTTCAGTTGCCTTGGAAAAAAAAATTACAGGAGAATGAAAATGGTATGGAGGAGTTGCCTGTTGACAGTGGCAAAGACCTTTAGGGCTGAGCTTTCTGAGGTCTTTGTGCTAGTTGAATGTGGTATGGACTGCAGTTTCTCAGAATATTAGTGGCTGCAAACTGTTCTCCACTGCACTGAAAATCAGTGATAAGTGCCTGATGATCGCATCCAAAGCCAAAACAGAGACTGCATGCAGCACCTACTGTAATGTGTGAGATGAGAAGTGGAGAAATATTGTTACTTGCTTTTTAGGACACAAATCGTTATTTTGGGGGATGATGGTTATTTGTAGAG
>VZUA01104244.1:1874-15853 GCA_013401035.1 Horornis vulcanius
GATAATTTGGGTTGAGTTGTAAAACAATATATTACTTGAAACTTATATTTCTGCTAATTTTTGCCCAGATGTTAACTTCTGCAAAGAAGCTGAGCTGGCTACAGCAGAATACACAGGTCAGCCTCTGATTTAAGGTCGTGAAAATCCAGCACGGTTGTGGCCCACTAAGGCATTACCTACTGTAAATGAGCAATCCCTGAGGTTATTAGATTTAATACTGAGTACCAGAAAGCACTGATGTTTCACTTAAAAATGTGACTGTCCCTGATTCACCAAGGGTTCTTGAATCTTTGTGTGTGTATGTATCAACCACCTTTCATCTCAATTGAAGTGATCACACATTTATGACAGTTTAAATGTGTATGGGTCAAGAAGAGAGAAGGTGAAGTTTTATCTATATTCTTATAGCTGTATTCTTACTTTTCATCTCGACATCAACAACTGGAGTAAATTAAGTCACTCACTTTCTGTATTCTGCCCATTCCTTCCTTAATTGATCTTCAAACCCTCCTGACCCAATTTTTTCAGCCATCACCATATCACTGGTCTTCCTTTAAAGCCTCCTGCATATTGTTATTTCATGTCATGTGTTGAACCTAATGAAGAATTCAAGTGATGGGAAAATCTTGTGCACTGCTTTGAGTAAAAGATACTTGCACTGGAAGGTGGTAAATTAAATTAATTGTCAAATTAAGTGCTGCTGGGAGAGTTCAGAAGTCAATAAAGCTGCTTAAAGGATTGATTAGTTCTAGATATTTAGGGACTAAGTTTTATTCTTGCCAAGATGTTATGGATGCTTAAAATTTATGGGGTCAAGGATACACCAGTTAGATTCATGGAAGAAAAATCAATTGATAGTTATGCCACTCAGAGCTTGGAAAGTCCTTGAACTACAGGTTACTGGGAACAAGGACAATATTCAACAGCCAAATATTGTCCTGTTTCCCTAGAGTGATTTGCTTTTGGATGCTGGATGGGGCTCTGAGCAACCTGGTCTAGTGGAAAGTATCCCTGCCCACAGCAAGGTTGGAACTGGATGATCTTTAAGGTCCCTTCCAACCCAACTGTTCTATGATTCAGTGATGCCACCCTGGATGGGAAGGTTAGTATATACCACAGTTTTCTTAGGATGTCAGATACAGGAGGTTTACCAGAGTAACCTGGCAATAAATGGGCATCACCACAACACCATCAAATTGCAGTGGAATATCCCCTAAACACAGCACCTGATGTTACATTATGATACTTTTCAGTGAGGTGCTCAGGAACCTCGGAGTTTAAAGTCATCAGCAAACACAAAAAGAACTCACAGCCCACTGGCCCCTGCTGCATTAACAGCTATCATGGTTTCTTACCCTCGGGTTTATTGTTTTTATTACGAAGGAATCTCAGTTAAATTGGAGGCATGGAGCTGTTAAAGCCATTGGGAAGCATTATGGTCAGTGTGGTCCTTCCTTGTGGTCCTTCAGTCACCCAGAAATCCTAACAATGTATGAAAATCTATCATTTTGTTGGGTTTTGGCAAAAGAAATGCAAACCAGTCTCTCCTTGAACTCATTAAATACTCTCAGAATGCAATTTAGCTATTTTCTACCAAAGGCAGTGTTTCTGTGCCACTGATGTCATCAAAAGGTTGTTTCCTGTGACTTCTGTGAGGGTCATGCTCTCAATCTAAGCTGTCAAAACCTCATGCAGGTCAGTGGAAGCCTGGTGGTGCTGATGCTGGAGAGAGGAGGTAAAGGAATAGGATGTGACACCACTGACAAGCTTAATGGGCTTGGAGGGCACCACTGAGAAAAAGGAGAGACAGGGCAGAATGAAAGAAGGAATCTGCCTGATTTATACACACAGCTCCAGAACCATTCAATTCCCCTGAAATATCACAGCTGTAGGGCTGGAATTAGCAATTAATTTAGTGATTCTATGGTGAGAGGCACTCCATGGTTTTTCAAATGAACATAAAACAAAATTAAAAAAATCCTGGGGTATTTACTGAGAAGTTTTCTTACTTCTCTGCTAATCTATCTGCTTTTTAAGTCTGCCCAGATATGTTGTCTAATGATGACAAACTTCTCAGATTATTTTTTGGCGATAATGATTTAATGATACTGATTGTACTTCAGAAGAGCTTAATGAAACAGTCCATTTGGTAATGTCTGGGTATGTTAACAAGTTCATACTGTGAAAAAAACAATCATTTATTTACATTGAATGCTGAGAATCAAAACTACTTAGTGTTTCCCTCCCATCTTAAGCAATCAAATCTGCAGGCTACTATGATTTGTTTTCCTGCTTATGCCTTCCTATCTCAACCTTTCATAGCTTACTTATTTCATCTTGTCCCCAAGAGGAATATTTTATGTTCAGAACTACATTCTAATGATAGCTGCAATGCCTACCTAAAAAAGCAAAAAACAACAAACAAAACTAATTTACATGAAATTGTGTGGAAAATTAATCTTTTTTGTGAGGATGATAAAAGAAATCTGAGGCTGTCTTCATCCGTGGTTTAGTTTAGCTCAAGGGAGCATTTTCATAGCACATGTGGTTGGCTCACCTAGCCATACTCTGGTTCCCACCACAGAGCTGCCATGGCAGCAAACCAGACACTTGGGTCCAGAGGACCCACCCAGAAGTAGAAATAATCTCCCCCAGGTGTGTGCAGTGGGCAGTGGGCACTCACCACCAGCTGTTTCACTCTGCATCTCCACTCCCCTTCTGCTGCTGCACTTGCTGGTATCATCAGCTCTTGTTTGATGGTGAATTGAGCCCCAAATCCACCTGAACTCAGCCAGTTCCACCTCTGCAGTAAGGGATTGTACTGAGGGAGCAAAGGGAGGAAGGGGCAAAATTGTAGGGAGGATCAGGTGTTTCATGGTGTGCAGGTGCTGGAGTGGTTTCACAATCCCCAGCCAGGTCCCCTTCTGTAACAGTTTGGTCTCTGTTGTTCTGTCTCTGCTGTACAGGCTGTTTGTGAATTTTGCATTAAGCAAACTCTGGCTCAACTAAAGGAAAAGATTGTATTGTGTGGGGATGCCAGGAGAGAAAACAAATTCCCACATCTGCTCTGAAGTAGATATCCTACTTGCTATAAAATCCCTGTTTCTTCCAGGAATCCTGTTTCTTTCCAGTTTCAGTTGGGAAGATAATGCATGAGTTTGGCGCTGCCTTGATTCTTGTTTGCTGGAAAAATGAAAAAGGGAGTATCAAAAGTCCCTGCAGCTCAGGAAGGCAAAAGGCCTGCATGTCTACCCTCCTGGATCAGTATGCAGTGCACCAGGGAAAATCAGAAGAAATAAACATTTCCTTAAGCAACAGGACAGGAGAGTCAATCCCAGGCCTAGCTGAAAAACTGGTCACTGGGGGTCACTATGAGATGCTGTTGCTCTCTCCCGTTTCCAAGCTGGCACCACAGAGGCAGAATGGGGTGGCAGGGGCTCGGTGTGCTCTGCCCAGAGGTGTGTTTTCAGCTAAGGCTGACAAGCAAAGCCTGTTCTGAATAGTGCTGCATTTCCTGATATACCAGCTCCAGTTTTCCAGTATTTTCCAGTGTGTGCATGGTGACTGGGTTTTGTGGAGTAGCCATGAGTTACTCTACAATGTAGCTTGAGCTGACCCATTTCCATTTAATGCAGTAATTAGCAGATTGAATGCCTTCCCCTTCGAGGTACACCTGCAGTGGCTTCTCCCCTAAATTAGTGCAGGTGAAATCTGTAATCCCTTAATTTACCACAACTTTTTTTTTTTCTTTTTCTATTTCTGTTGCTATTTCTTTGTTTTCCTTTTTTTCTTCTTCTTCTTTTTTCCACTTGACCTGCAGATTTTCCAGCTTTGTAAAAGAAAATCATGGAGTTTCTTTTGTTCAGCCAGAGGATAAGAGGAGAAAGAAAAAAATAGGGAATTTAGTAGAAAAAAGTTTCCCTAGAGCCATGTTTGAATAACAAATTCCATGTAATTCTACCAGAGATCCACACAGGGAGTTACACAGGGCAGCATTAGAATCCAGTAACAGATCCTGAGAGATGGCAGGTACCACTGCTGTCTGCTGTCTCACCTTGCTGGGAACACTGTGCTGCGTGGTAGTGACACTTCAAAAGGTGCTGGGGAAGGCTGACAGCACCATGTCCCTGCCCTGGGGTTGGAGCATTCACCCTTGTGACTGTCAGAGACCTGCTACCCCCTTTCCTTTTCCTATGTCTATTTTAATAACAGCCCTTTCATGAAAACAACTCCGTTATTTTCGACACTTCAATAGACTGGGATTTAAGACTTCCGAGTAATTTATAGACCCTGTGTTCCTCTCTGTCTGAAAATATGTAGGTACTGAAAATATGTAGGTATATAGTACATATGAGAACATGGAAAAATCAGAGAGGCTCATTAACCTTCCCACAGTTAAAGAGGGACTCTGTAGCAGAGCCAGCAGAAGGTTTGTCTGGTTTCATATCTTGGCCATGAACCTCAAGGCTAAACTAAAAATATAAACCAAACAATCCTGTGGGTTAAGGGATTTTCAGATTTGTTTTCACATTTCTGTTATGCGTGTATTGATGACCTGAAATATTCACCCTCTGAAAAAAATTTGCCTGCCTTTTCTCTGTTTGGTTAGAAATCCAGGAATATGCTTTGTCTGCTGGACAGACAGTGAACTGGTCACATTGTGACAGATGAAAGGAGGGAAAACAATCTGTTTTGGTATTACAGGTTTTAATTTCTTTTCCAGTTGATTTTCTATTTCATTTTAAAATATGTAACAGTATTTGTGAGAAAAACAAAGTTTGTTAGGATTGCTAATGAATTTTCCCGACACTAAGGGTGTGAGAATCTGGGTTTCCTCCTATTTTTTCCCAATAAAATATAAGAAGGAAATGACTGACCTTTAAAAATGAAAGAGGAAAAGCTTAAGTGTTTTCTTTATTATGTCAGAAAAACAGTTTCAAACTCTAAATTCCTTTTAAAATCACCTTTCTTTCCCCCATCGGTCTCAAGTCACTGTTCAGTCACCACAGCCTGCTCAGAATCAAGACAAATAAAACTGGATTTGTGTCAGAACACATAAGACAAAATCTTTTAGAGAAACTTGGTTTTGAATTCATAATCAGCTTGTGACAGCAGAACCCAGAGATGCCTTGAGAGGCACAGACACTAGAAGGCTGCCTGTGTGGCTTTCCCCAGGATAAAGCACTACAGATTTTGAAAAAAATAGGTATTGGGTGTAGATTTGGGCTAGGCCCCTTTTTCTGTGGTTTCGCAGTGTCCCAGAAGGGGGCTGCCCTTTGAACAGAGCACGGGCAGGGTGCAGCCGTGCCTGAAATGGAAACGGCATCAGCCGGGGCAGCGCTCCCTCGCTGCAGCCGGGAAGCCTCGCAGTGACCGCAGCCCTGCTCCTTGGAAACACGGCCGGGGGAATGCTGGCAGCCAGGGACGCTGACTAACCAGACATGGCCTGGCACTGACTGTGCACTCCTCCAGAAGGGAAAGCAAGGGCAGGGATTGAACCCAGGAGCTTTCAGGTCGCTGGTGGCAAGGGGTGTTTCTGCCGTCACCGCACCTTGTGTGGGAGTGTGGGAGGGACACGGGACTGGCAGGCAGAGCGAGAAGTGAGGTTCTGGAGCAGGAATAGAAGCGTCGTTTCCTGGGATCTGAGTTGTTTCTAATCGCTGGAGGCTTCCTGCTATTATTTCCCTATTGATTACGTGTCACAAATGAGACAATAATCTCATTTGGCATCTGGCTAAACCAATATGAACATGATCCTTATTAGTATTAAGTGGCAAGTTATTCCTGATGCAGATAAATACATCTAGCCATTTCCTTTATGTTTCTTTCCTGTTTTAAGTTCCTTAAACTTTTCCAGGTGTTAACTGTTCAGGATAACATTTCACACTCCCCATTATTTGGCTCCAGTTGAGATATTAAGAATTGAGATATTAAGAATGCTTCAACTCAAACAGCTCATGAGTCTTCATATGAAGTAGTTGTAGAAAGTTCTTCTTATATTTTTTCCTTAAAACTGTGGGTGAGAAGGCTTTATGGTCTCGATGCTTGAGAGAATGGTTTGGGAATCAGCATAGGAATCACTTGGATGTCAGAATTGTTCCTTTTGGTTTATTAATTAAAAGCAGAAAAAACCCTACATCTTCTGAAATTTGTATGTATGATAAAGTTAAAAAAAAAGAAAACAAGAAAAAAAAGGAAAAAAACCCTAATGTATAAACTGCCAGTACTGAAATATTGTGGTCAATTCTGTACATTTTGGCAAGAATATGGTCTCCCCTGTCAGTGCCCATCTGCAGCCAGTCACTGGGCACAACATCTCTCCTCCAATAGCCCAGTGCAGGAGGACGCTGAGCAAGACCTGCACAACTCTTGGCCACCAGTGTCCTGCTCAGAAGGGGCTGTGGCACATGGTGGTCAGCCTGGATCTGGGGACAAGAAAGACCTGGGGGCCAGCAGCTGCAGGCCAAGCAGATATTAGGTATCTGCGCTTAGGCAAAGGAACCAAACCTCAAGGATGGTATATCCCATCCCAGAGCCGGCAGCTGAGAACCCTTTTATACTCTATGAAACAACTGGTGTTTCCAGGCTGCTTCATCTGACCTTCATCTAACCCAGGGTGAGGTGACATGCCCTCTGGAAGTGCCTGATCTCCAAGAGACCAGGGCCAGCTCATTCAGCTGCAGGCTGGGAGCATCTAAACCTAGGTGAAAGGGATCCTGCCAAGATCCTCTCTCCCAAGGGTCATGCTGCGTGTCCCTGGGCTGTAAGTGGAGGAGGCAGCCGGCTGTTGGGAGGCTATTCCAGGCTGGGACCCATCAGCTGGAATCGTGCCAAGAGCATTATTTTGGCCCTGTTTCTGCACATGTGCTCAGGGTCATTTGTTAGCACACAAGCCAGCCAAAGCATGCACTGGCAGTGGGGACCCGGGGGAAAATGGAGAGAAAGTGGCTTGTTCCAGGTGGGCCTTAGCTCCTCTCAAGCCAGGAAGGTTCATCTCCTGTGGGGCAGGGGTCTGTCCCTCTCTGCCAGGTGCTGGCCTTGTGGAAAAAGTACATTTTTAAAGGGAATCTTTAAAAATTGCTTCATAAATGTTAACCCTGGGAGGGCTAGAGAAGTGTTGGGGTGGACACTTAGAGCATCTACCCATTAAGAGGGAGGCATAGGTCTGTCTCCCCTAAGGGAGGCAGAGCTGTACACATTTCCCTCAGCAGCTGCCTGAATGCTGACCTGGAGCATAAAACCCAGCCCTAGACACATTCTCCCCAGACATTTTTAAACACAGCTTGTTCCACTGACCAGCAATAAACAGCTGCTCGTGTGGCCATGTGGTGCTGGGCTGAGCTGGGCTGTGGGCAGCAGGACCTTCTTGCCCTCTCTAGTTCAACACACGTGAGCTGCCACACCAATACTTGACTACTGCTTTTCTGACACCCCACTGAAATAAAGTCAGCAAATGGGAGCAGAAGCATCAGGGGAACCTGAAACCTGTACCTGGTTTAAAAAAAAAAAAAAAAAAAAAAAAAAAAAAAAAAAAAAAAGATATTTTGATCTTAAACGGATTACTACCCTGGGGCTTATGTACCTCAAGTGATTATTTGACATTGCCTTCATGTCATATAGGAAGGATTGGCATTTAGTTTAATAGAAGTATCTGGGAGTGTTACGATATTTGTCATTGCAGAGGCTGGGGGAACACCAGAGTCCAGGAGTGGAATTTCACATGGACAGACACAATACTTGTGTGATCTGTACTGTTGTGAGTAAAAATGGCAAGGAGTGACTTGCTGGGAATTATTACTGTTTACTTGCTCCTCCAGCCAACTTCCATTTTCCCACAGGAGCAGCAAACAGTAGAGAGTCTAATGGGTTTCCAAATGTTTCCCCGCTCTTCAGGATAAAACTGCTGGGTTTGGAGTTAGGTTAAAAGACTCAAGAAATTGCTTCAATAAGCTGAAATTTCTGTTGATAGTGAAACCTTGCAGAAACCTTTGCTGCAATCTGCCAATTTAGTTCCTAATCTGAGTAACTCCTCCACTACTGGGATTTAAAAGAGAAAAGGTCAGGCTGACATGAACATGGTCTCTCCTGATGCTAACAAAACCCTCAGCTCCATGACTGGCCTGGGACCACACATCAGCCCAGAGCTGGGAAGCACTGAACAGCCAGGGTGCATCAGCACATCCCTGGGATAGCAAATGCCACTGCTGCCATGTCCTGGGGACCGTGGCAGTGGGTGCCTCAGCAGAGATGCTGCCACAGAGAGTGACACCAGCTAATCACCACCTAATGAATGTTTTCTCCTTCAACATCCCTGCTGTGACTCCTGCTTCCTGCCCCTTTTTCATGGCCATGTTCTTCAGCAGGTCTGGTTGCCCTCTTCTGGGGAACATCATTCCAACACTACATTCTCCAGAACTCCCACCTGGGATGGTGAAATCTAAGCCTCAGTCAAGGAAAGCCTGACATGGCACTGTAAGGCTCAGACATGGTGTGGAAGGCACCTCCTGCCATGAGAGGAATGATCCTTCTTGGCCCCCAGAAGTGCTGCCTAATGTCCTCTTGCCATGGATTACTCACATCCTCTCTCTGCTGGCCCAGGACATGCTCAGGTGTTTATTAGAAAGCACCTGACAACCCTGCTGGTAGCTGATTCCCTGCAAGACCTCCAGCATTGAGACAGGTGGCACAAGGGGGGGTCACACTGCTGTAGGAGTGGTCCATGGTGTGAGCTGGCCCCCAGACCAGGAACACTACCAGGGCCAGATGTGTGCCAGGGACCACCAACCACCTTGACACCTGTGAGAGACTGAAATGTTAAGGGTTGATGACTCAAACAATCAACCATTTGCAAAAGCAGCAGGGTGTGCTGCTGAGCCCAAGTTTGCACCAACAGCAGAAGGGGAGAAGGAGACCTGTTGGGTGTGTGGTGCTGAAACCTCTGATCTGCATAAGCATAGCCCAGGTGCAAAGTGAGGGGTGCACCTGCCACTGGAGGGTGACCATGACAAACCAACCTTTGTTTAGCAGCTCTCTGATTTTTGAGCCAGATAAGAGAAAAGGCTGATAAGAAGCAGATCCATCCCTCAAGACTGTAACCATTAATTTGCAACAATCAAGTCTCATTGCTGGATCCACGGATGATGATTGCTTTCCTCTCCACTGTCTACTCTTACCCTTTTTTCCTCTGTCCTACTTTTCCTTATATATTTTCTTAAGTGATGCTTTTATGCTTTTGTATACTATATTGTTATATTTCTATAGAGAATAACAAAAATGGCTACACATCTCCTTTCCATTGCAACCAAATTATTCTAAAATAGATATGTAAATACCAGTCATTCAGTGACATTTCAATCTAATCCACCCCAAAAAGGACCATTGCAGCATCACAGAAAAGGTTCTTCTGGTGCTGGGCACCTTGGGTGGGTGCAGGCTGACTTTCCCCAAAGGTCCAAGCCAAGCTTGGGGACTGCAGCTTTGTTGGGGCATTTACTGGAAGTTGCAACATGAGGGAAGAGCATGGGGGTTCTCAGAACTCCCTCTTTTCTTACTGTGCTACGAGTTTTTTACACATAATCAGTCTCAAGGAGGATGCTTTTGAAATAAATTAATTCCCAAAGTAACCTTAACTTCCCAAAGGATGCTAATAAAATCAATACGTTCTTAACATAACAAAAGATGACTGGCTAGGACATGCAGAAGAAAGTAAACTCTTCAGTAGCATGTGAGCTCAGAAGGGAAGAGCTGTTTCCCATTACGCAGACCATTTCCCATAAATGTTAACTTGAAGCAGTTACGTTGATAGTGCCAACCAGGCATTTGTTTTTCTCTGTACAGTTTTGAGTAAATCATGACTAATAGGCCCAGCCTCACTGATAAGTGCGCTGAAGGCTCACTGCCCATTTTTCCCTACCAGTGTAATCAACTTTTATGGAGTTGCTCCCAGTTTGCACCCATTAAGACGGTCTGACACATGACTGCAGATTGGCAGGTTATCACACAGCTCCTCAGCACTAGCAAGTGCCCAAGTGTGATGCGAGGCTCTGGCAGCAGAGGCTGGGTATGACATCATGTAGCTCACAGTGAAAGAGGATACAGCTGTACCAGATTGCCTCATATCTCCTGAGGGCTGAAATGTTGGTCCAGACAGCCATCACAACTCCCACTGCACGTGGGAGGAAACGTGTCTGACTGTCTTCTGTGCAGAATATGCTTTCCATGATTGCCCCTGGCTATTTTAGGGTGGTGTCTCCACTTACAGCAGTGCTGGATCCAGCAAAGCTCCGTGTCCTGCCACGGATACACCAAGTGCTGGAGCCTTATGCTGGCCAGTGATCACCAAGGTCTCCTGCCATTCAGCTGTCAGTAATTCCACACCTACTGAGGATGTTGGCCTGCAGCCATCAGAGCTGTTTGACACATGGGGTGGCACGTGGGTTTGCTGGACGTGCACCGTGTGGTGTCACTGCCTCCCCAGAGATCTCCACCTCCAAAATCCAACCCCAGCTGTGAACAAGGATGAGATGTTCCTGCTGAAACAGGTGCCCCGCAGCAGCAAATGAGAACTTTTGGAAATGAGAAAAAGCCACAGAGGTGCAGAAGAAGGGAAGAGGTGGCACACCTGTTTGAAGTCAGACAGAAATCAGCTGTTCTGGACTTAGCCCACCACTCTGACTCTGCAAAAACCTACTTCCCAGTAGGCTAACCCAGCCCAAAATGACCTCCACCCAGAGCCTCACCTTACATGTTGGTGTTGCAGACCAAAAATCTGCACTGGCTGTGTGCCGGACTGCCAGGGACCTTCCACGTTAGGCAAATACCCTATCCACTCTAAAAAGAAAAGCCCTTTCTGTTGAGCTGTAACCTAGAGCCAAGGTGTATCTAGTGGGTTTTTTTCCACCTAGATCACTGGTTGCTACAAGTTTTGGATGCAAAGAGGAAACAAGAGAAGCAGCAGGGGTGGTGAGGAGGGAGCTGTTTAAGATCCTAGCAAGCAAGGGAATAGAGAAACATTGAACTTTGGAATGTTACTGGTAATTAATAGTTCAAAACCTTCAGCAAAATAAAATGTTTAAGAACACTGTATGCTTCATGAAGGTTTTATACATGGCATTTTTTCCAGTGGTCCCAAGTGTTTAATAAATCATATTTATCTCCCCTTTAATCTTTTTGTTCATGAACTAGCTAAACGAGGTCAGAGGGAAAGACTGAAAGAGCACTTTTGGCAAAGAGAAGCTTTAAATATGTCACATTTAATAGAAGTAATAAGTGCACAAAATCCCAGGATTTATAAAGGGCTTTGTGGAGGAAGGTTAATTTGCATCTCTGTTGGATATCTTTGCCTAATTATCTTTTTGTTGATGATGTTCTTACTTCCTTTACTGTATGGATGAGTATGAAGGCATTTCCTCTGCCATTTAGGGAATGGTGGACACAGTTCACTGCAGAGCTGGGACTCCTGAGCACAGATCAGTCACGGAGTGTGCTGCAAGCTCCATGTCATCCCAGGAGTGAATCGTTAGGGAGAGATGCCCACAGGGACTTGAACTTCTTTTTCCCTGTCTTTGCACTCACAAATTTGTTATAGCCCACAGGATCACTTAAGCAGAGGCATGCCAGATGCTATTTGTGAATTCATGGATGGAGCTGAAACACAGGTTACCATCAAAAATAATCCTCTGGTTTCCAAGGCACCCTTTATCTCTGAAGTATTTGCCAGCAGAGCCAGGCCAGGAGAAATCTCTCTCACATGCAGTCTTTTCAGCGATGATGCTGCTTTACCAGGTCTTTTAAGGACTGACACATTTTCCCATAAAATAAGAGGAGTAAGTGCCCAAATCCTGGAGGAAACAAAATTCACTCCTGTCTTCAGGAAGGACAAGAAGGATAACCCAAAGAACTACAAGCTGACGAGCCTCAACTTTATCCCTGGAAACCATTTCCAGATACATAAATGACAGGAAAGCCACCAGGAGCAGTCAGCACATGCACCAGAATGTTCTGGGGGCCAGCCCATTGGAAAGCACCTTGTCAGAGAAGGATCTAGGGATCCTGCTGGACACCAAGTTCAACATGAGCCAGGAGTGTGCCTTTGTGGCAAAGAAGGCAAATGGCACCATGGGCTGTATTAGACTGCCAGCAGGTCAAGCTCCTTCCACTCTACTCAGCACTTGTGAGGTCACAGCTGGAGTGTTGGGTCCAGTTGTGAGCTTCCCAGTACAAGAGAGACGTGGACATACCGGAAAGACTCTGGGAAAAGCTCATGAAAAAGATTGAGGGTTGGAGAATCTCTCCTATGAGGAAGGGCTGGGACTTTTCAGTGTAGAGAGAAGGCTCAAAGGGAATTTAATCAATGCACATAAATACCTGAAGGGAGGCTGAAAAGAAGCTAGAGCCAGGCTCCTTTCAGTGACAGGACAAGAGGCAATGGGGGCAAACTGAAACACAGGAGGTTCTCTCTGAATATTAGGAAACACATTTTTACTGTGCATGGGCATAAGATGCCCAGGGAGGTTATGGTGTCTCCACACTTAGCCTGTGGTGCTGCAAAAGTCACATATTGAGGTATTTTGATGGCCTCAATTGAAGGTAATCTCTTATCAACCCAGCTTCACAGCTGGAAGAAGAGCATTGTGAATTCTCATATCCTGTGACTTCCCACAAGATTTGGTGCCCACCGATAGTGGAGTATTTCTGTGGAAGCCAAGAGGACTGAGGGCAGGATGGAACGTGGGGTTTTACACATCATTTTGGCCATTGTGGCACCCCAGCATTACCCAGATTTTCATCCTGAATGCAAAGGCTGTCTGTCATCACAGGCCTCTCCACCTTTCACTCAAGCCACCATGGCCAGTCAGCTTGCACTCAAATGCCATGCTGTATATCAGTGTACTTATTTCTGTGGAGGAAAGTGAGCAATTTAATTAATGCTGAATTTGAGCTCGAAAGAAAGCAGGAACTCTGACTATCAGATAAAGATTAATGCAGATCCTGTTCCTTTCTCAAAACTCTCTTCTTGGCTGGTCTGACTCATTGCATGGATGCAGTCTGCATGTTTGAACAAGGAGCAACTGTTTTTCAGGCATCTTTTGCTCCTGCTGTGCTGAGATCTCCATTGTTTTCTGCAGCACTGTGGTGATTGATAGGTCTTGCACCCATGCCAGTGTCTGAAGCTCAAAACCTGAGGATGCTGGGCAGGATGGAGCTGGTGAGCTGTGGGGACACCAATGAGCTGCTCTTTAGCACCCTTCAGCCATCTAGAGCAGGAAAAGGAAGAAGCACAGCAATGAACTTTCTGAAATACTGAAACCAACAATTTAAATTCTAGCTGCTACTCAACAGTAGAATCCACTGCAATTTGAACAAATGCACAACCATCCTCTGGCTCCTCATACTGTGCCCACATTACAGCCCAGAGTCAGCTGTGAGCTGGAGGTGATACTTGGTGTTGTAGAATGGGAAAATCCTGAACCCAGGCCACTGGAGAGGCCCATCTTGATACCCACCTGCAGCCAGTTTGGGGGGACTGTGCTGCTCTCACCACAGTACCCCTGCTGAGCCACGAGAGGTAGAGAGGATTCCCCTGCCTTCTTAACTCCTTCTCAGAGAGGAGCCTGGGTCAGCTGGATCCAATCTCAGCATCTCAGTTTGTCAACAGTTTAAATAACTTCCCTGCCCCCTCAACTGAAAGATATCCAATCAGATACATGTACATTAAATGAATTAATTTTTATGAAAAATTATTAGAAAAAGATCTTAACTGGGATTATTTACTGCACAGTATAAAAGCTGAAAGTATTAGTAGTGTATAGTATAATATATGGACTATATTAAAGCAATTATATTAAAGCTGACAATAAGAAACTACTATTTAGAGATAATTTAATTTAGAGATTGATGTAAATCACCAATATCAACGCTCGTAGGTAGGCCTCTTTCTCTTAACCTTGAGGACAGTCCTTGTTGGGCATCCCCAAAAC